>OX246739.1:29786955-30099455 GCA_945910005.1 Isoperla grammatica
TCGGAGGGATACATTCTCGATCCCTCTATCCGCTTTGAGGATCACCTGGGACAAGCGGAGGAGGTTGATCGTGAAAAGCAGGGGATCTATAACCCGACTGGTGCCTATTATAAGACCTATTACAATCTGAAGACTATCAGAGTTATAGGTCTTATGATAGGTGCTAGGGGTACAATCCCCGGCTTTTTCGAGGAATTCCGGAAGACGTTCAAATTACCATCAAGTCTCACCGAAGAAATTGTTCTGGCCGTATTGCGATGGTCTATTTTCATCTTCAGGCACCATTTGTATTCTTAATTTTGTTTAGTTTATATATAAATTGTATTTTGTAATAAGTGTTGTGTATAAGTGTAATTTGTTTCTATTTTCGTTTTGATATAAATTGTTTGTTATTCTGTGTCTTACGGCAACAGCTATGGCTGCAGAAACCAATAAAGGTTGTTATTATTATTGTCTGTCATAACATCTTATGTTTAGCTCCGTTGTAGTAAAGATAATTTAAATTACAATAGTATTGGATTTGTTAACGAATCAAAGGTATATGATAACACAAAGTTTTTTCTAGCTAGGAACTTCATAACTTATTAATCACTCGAAGTACAATAAATAACTATATACGCATGTCAAGTACATAACGGCATATATCAATGCTATTCCATATGTCTGAAGTACAAAATGTGTGAATTATCTATTGTAGACTACTGCTAAAAACTTTTAAATTTTGAAATTAATGTTCGTATTAAAAATCTCATGCATCTACGGAAAATCACAATGGGTCCATTCGAACAGTAAAACAGTATTACCTTGTGGCTGCATTAAATTTTAACTTGTTTTATAACTCGGATAATTCATACATAATTTATTCGATTTTTTGTTCTGTTTGGTTCAACTATAGAAAGTATCGTTAGTTTTAATGTGTACAGTTTCCTGCAGTATAAATACAAAAAATAAATTTGTATGTTTTATGTCTCTGGTGCAGAACTGATATTCATTCAATTGAGTCGAGGACCGTAAACCATATATTATGTTCCTCGTAGCTATGACGGCTCCAAGGTCACCATTTACATACTGCTAGTACTATATTGATAGATTCAAGTCAATTCCAGATGTCAAAAACCCGAGCCTGAACCGCAATTTGAACACTGAAACTTCTGCGCACAAAGCAGGAATAATCTAACAGAACTAACGCGAGCCATATACAATTTTAATGAATACTTGATAGAATAAATTTAAAAATACAATAAAACAACTAAGCCTACTATATGATGTTGGTTTGAGTAACATACATACGTCAATCTTATTTTAATGTAAACAAATTACACTACACATGGTTCCGTTCAATTCAATATTTTGCATTTAGTTTCAACGCGGAAAAGTGCTCTTATAACATAGTTCGTATTTTTAATAAGAGCCTTTTGCTTGCTTTTGCTACTTACTGCTAACACTCATAACAAAATTAATATATTGTCACAAATACATTTAAATTTAAACTTGGACAAACATGTTATGACTTGTGTGCAAATAGTATATTTTCGTACAATTTTGATTTTTGCATTCTATCAAAAATTCCACATTAATTTTTAATTAATTAATTATAGCATATTACTTCCTTGAAGGATTCCATTAAGATAATAGTTTACCGTTTTCAATCCAAGATTAAACGAAACATTGAATCGCGTTTAAATATTTATTGATCCCCTAGAGAGCAGCAGCATCGCAGTACGGTGACTCAGTCGGTAACATCTAGTTCCCACTCTGCTCGTGTGAGGCCGTAAGTGCTCATGTTTGTGTCTGCTTGACCGGATTTGTACGTAAGTACAATGATTAATCTCTTTAGTCTTTATAAACTTACAAAGATTAGCCATCTCTTATGTAATCGAAAGTAAAACCTAAACATCAGTGAATTAACAGGTATTAGTGTAAACCCAGTTCCAGCTGATTTTATTTCCATGTTTCAAAGAACCTAACCTCAAAACGAGTTTTTAAAATAGGTTACACGGTTGCCATCTACTCTAACGATTGAGCCGGAGTGAGTAAATATCATAGCTTGTAAAACTTGCACAAAGTGCCGCTAGGAAGTACCACTATTTTGGTAAATGATCATGAAAGTAGTGTGGGAGAATTTGAGTGTAGTGAATCGAGTTAGGGCATTTATTGAGCGGCATTTATCGAGTAGAACTCTTTGAGGGCGTCAGCGAACACAAGAAGTAGTTAACACACAAAGGGTAAGTGCACTAATACTCAGATAATGGGTTACTTGATAACATTAACACACATGCAGATGGCAATGTGTATAACGTGCAACCCCCCCCCCCCCCTCAGTCCTCAGCACGTAGAATACGTATCGAGTTTCGAACTGTGATAACATACTGTACCTAGCTAGCATGAACTCTGTAATTTTCTTCTTACAGGTTGAATATTATAACAAGTTCTGGGTATGAATATTTTAATACTTGTTCCATGCTTTAAAATGAACCACATACACAGGGAATTTCAATAACATATACGGTATCGTCTTTCAAAGAACAGCTGGAGTTAACAAATAAATAATATATTTGTATTTTGTGTACGATATATGCCGTCTGCTGTATTGGTTTCTAGCTAGGGGTGTCAATTGGAAGGGAAGTTGAAGAACTACTTTAAAATGAATCGTTCATACATTTGCCGTGATTCTAGTGAGAATTTAGTGATCGTTCGAATTTTTGCGTGGATTGAGTTATCAAATCTTTTATGCTCACTTATTGATATGTATTGTCAGTGTCATCATATGTATGTATGTTCTTTATTAACCAGCATGAGCTTTCGCTCTTTACAGTGGCTTTAACAATTTATGGTAATACAGATACAAAAACGAATACAAAACAACACAGTAATGCATTGTTATTTATCATATTTAAATATACTACTATTATTAATAGTACCTATAAATTACATATACATAATAATAATAAACCTAGGCTTATAGTAATACTTAAAACAAAAATATATATATATAATACAATAAAAAATACACCATATCGTAATAATAATAATACTAAACTAATATATAAAAGACTGTACGCGGTAACACAATACATAAGTTGTCATAATAAGATAAAATACTAATATTAATAAACCTTTATAAATATACATAATAGTAAACATTATTAAAATAAAATAGACATAACAATAATAACACATAGCAATACACATCAAATTAAATCCAAGTATAGGTACGCACAATACAATACAATGCACGTATAGGCATAGGCCTGGGTCTAGCCTATTCCATCTTATAATAAAATTTACATAATAACAACAAGCATATATAGTTGTATGTAGTGAAGTCAAGCTAGAAACCTAAATGCCTCCTTCAATATCCTTTAGAAGAGTACTTTTTATTTCCCGTTTGAAAGGAAGTTTGCCAAGTTCTTTAGTTTTGGTTGGTAGTTTATTATAGAAGACAAATCCCTGATGTTTAATGTTGGATTTTCCAAACTTTTTTGTATTGACATGTCTAATGTGAAGGTTGTTTCTAGAACGGGTATAATGGGTATGTGTGTCCCTGTTCAGTTGGAAGGTTAGATTCGTCCTACAATAGCTATGAATCATGTTATGTATAAAAGTTAAGGTTTGGTATTTGTGAATGATAAGGAGTGGCAGTATTTTATTTTTACAGTACATATAACGCGATGCATTTCCCTTGGGTAGTTAAAGATGTTACGAATAGCTCGATTTTGAATAATAGCCAAGCGGTTAACATTGGATTTGCAAGACGTTCCCCAAACTATATTTAAATAAGAAAGATGGCTGTGTATGTATGAGTAGTAAACTGATTTGAGGACAGATACCTTTATTAGTACTGAGATACGTTTTAGGATACCCGTAATGGGAGAGATCTTCTTGGCTACATGTTGACTGACTGACTTCTCTACGATCATAATAATGCAACAACCCATTTTTTGTCCCTCTAACCGAACTGCCTCTTTCAATCACATATTATGTAACAATACACTTATAAAAGTGAGTGCCATTCGAAAAAACGCGTGAAAAACACTACTGCGCACTTCCTCCCAACGACAGAGAAATGTTCAGTCCGTTGTATAATCCGATAGATTTGTAGAAAGTAAACGAATTTCACTAATTTGGCGAGGACATTATCGCCAAGTAAAGCGGGTGTACACCCTAAAGCAGGGATCCTACGAATAAATTGTCTCTGTTGTAATTAGAGAATATTTTCTCGAACTGAGGTATGTAAATGCAGTATGTTGATTGGAGCCTGCGGGCACACTGCGTGCTGTTTAAAAGCTACAAACATGCTCTGGAATGGTACTTTAGTAAAATTTTGTGCCTAAATTATATATTTTCATTTTAATTCGTTGCTCTAAATAATGTTGCGTAGGAAACTAGTCCAGGAACGATTCTTGTCTCTCTTTCCCTCTTCTGTGAGACTAACTAGGTGTGTAATAATAATTTTTGTTAGAAACCGGCCCAGGACAATCCATATCCTCGTCAAGTGTAAGGAATGGAGTGTCCGAGGGCTGCAGTATTCTTCTTGTGACCGAGGAAACTTCGGAAAAAACCTTCAGCCAGGACTGCTGGTGGGCGGAATCGAACCGGCGACCTTCCGAATCAGTCTCGCGTCTTACCGCTGAGCAACCTCTATCGGTGTAGGTATTATGAGAATAGTTTGAAGGGAATGCCCAATCGCTATTGCAGGACTCAGTCCCATCATTCGCTGCTACCCTTTATATTGAGGACAGTGTGTCTGATTTTGTTCATTTTGTATAGTGTGGTTCTTTGTAAAGACCCGAATGGAGTTGTATACATTATTTTGTTGAAATTAAAATATAGAACGATGACAAAATGTCCTTGTCAATCTTTTCAACACGAGGTAGATATGTGGAATGTTTATTGATTCAACTGTCAGATACTTCGGGGATTGTCTACAACCAAACCTTTATATACTGTTCAATTCGTCGACAATAATTCATATTTTTAATGTTGAACATAAAGTGAGATGGTTTTGCAGTACAGTTCTACCGCAATCAAACAAGTTCTGGATTACAATTTAAAAAAGTAAATCAGCTATACAAGAATAATACATATTTAATTATTTTTCCGGATTGTCAAATTATTTTTACGTTTTCAGTTCATTCTTTGTATGTTGTGTATTTTTTAGTATTTTTGGTATGATGGGTTCCATTTCAGGCAGGGCTGGTTTCCTTTGTATAAAAATACAAATAATGGGCCTGCAGTTTTGCAAACGTAAGCATATTATTACTATGATATAGGCCTACTCTAAAAACTGCAAAATATATGGGGCCTATAGTAACTATGATGGGGTTAATTCTATTTTATTAAACTTTATTAGGAAATGTTTGGAAAAAAACTACCAAAATACGGCGACTTGCCTCTTCCAATAATTTGTTTTAATAGCCTACGTCTGCGGTAGGCTATTCTATTGACTTTCGGTACGATTCCGCCAATTTATTTTAATCCCGTATGCGACAACCTGGTTTTGAGGTTTAGACGATCACTTAACCTCTAGCCGGGAGATTTGGAGACCTTATAAATTCTCGTAATTGATTGGATTTGATATTGGTCGTTTAACGATGTACTCCACAGCTAGGTCACATTACGTCGTGGGCAGTGGCGTATCCAGGATTTTGGAAAGGGGGGGGGTTTAACTCCTTTTTATAGAGAGTGGAACCAAAAATAAACGGGGGGTCCGGGGGGTTTTCCCCCGGGAAAAGTTTCTCATCAAGGTCATTTTGGTGCAAATTTGTGCGTTTTACAGCGGCAAACTGAACTAAAATTACAAAATTTCTGGCAACAATTTTCTCCTTAAGAAACGAAAAAAAGCTTCAAAGAACAACAATTGAACTGAAGCGTTAATACACAGAAATAGAATTATAGAGCAATGTGTGTATTTTTAACAAAAACTAATGTCTTTGGTATTTAATACAAAAATACTGTATATTTATATTTCCATTTTTTCAATCCAATGCAATTTCCACTTTTCCTTTGGAAAAGGGGGGGGGGGGATTGTCCCCACCCCTCCCCCCCTTGGATACGCCACTGCTCGTGGGTAAAAGGAGGAAAAAGATAAGTAGTAGGATTTAAATTAAATTAAGGGTTTAGGGGAGGAAAAAGAAAAGGGGATGACTTGGATCTTTCGTCTGGCTCCTCCACCTCGACCTGTCTGGCTAGGGTGGCCCTATACCAGAAGCACAGATAACTACCCACGTAGTAAATTTGTTATCTGTGCCAGAAGCATACGCTTCTGCCGACATATCGGTAACACTAAAGCACGTAAACCTGCCCACCACAATAAGGTAGCAGTCGCTGGGCAGTATTCAAGAACTCTGATAATCGTCGGTAATAAAAGTTATTTGTCAACTACCATATTTTCCCTTCCAGTTGTTTGTCGAGTAAACGTATCCCTAGAATGCTAATGGATCCCACAACCGGCAACAAATTGATTCCTTTTCGTTTTGTTCGCTCACCCGTCAATAATTAATATCAGCTCTAGATATTGCGTGAGTTGGACGACCATAGTACGTCAAACTGCTGCCAGGTGCTCTGAAACTCTCGTGAATAATGTACAACATTACCGAAATATCTGGATTGGTTCCCTTTGTGCACTCATCCCTGGCACGAGGGTAGATATCGTAAGTTCACTCAAAACACGCGGTGGGGTTGTAATTGGAATGAGAGTATTTTTAGTCCGGCTGACGGTCACTGTAAATTAATTAAGTTCTCATACGATTTGGGTGCACTTATAGGTAATCAGAAGTGCCTTCTTTAGATGAGTGACTAACTTAGGCCCGGATTTCATCAAACCCTTCTGTATAATCATTGAACGGCATCCTAACGATGAACTGGAATTAAAAAAATAATGTTTGAGACGCAATATTTTCCGTGTGTCCAATCCAATATTATGTTTTAAAACAGGCTTTAGCAACAGTGTAAACAAGATTAATTTGAGGCCCTGGTTGCATTTTGGTAAGGAAGTGTGTTCGAATCCCGATTCCCGCATAAAGCATGTTTTCTGGTAATTGTTTTTCATCTTCCCCAATCACCCCTCATCGTCTTGAAACGCATGATTGCATTAATTTATAGCTATAGACGCTAAGCAACAAAAATCATCAGATTCCAGACGTTCAAATCCTTATTTGGTTGCTGAACACTTTAGAACGCCGTTACATTAATTAATTAATTTATTTATTTATTTATTTATTTATTTATTTATTTAAGATCAACACATAATAATAATTCAAATTCAATCATATCAAAGCATGACGTGATGCCTATCGTAAGATCGACTCTTTAACAAACATGCTAATCCATTTCCCACTTTACTTATTTCTAATGGTCTTGATGATTGGTAGGTAATTAAATTACCAAAGTTGCAAGACTTATAAAATATAATGAACGCTCGCCTAAAATGTATCGCTCTCTTCGTAACTCCATCTCTTTGGATCATTAAAACTTTCCTAGAAGTTAACAATTTCGTACGGGCTATACAAAGAGGTTTCTCGGGCGAATCTTTCGCCACTCTCGATTTTATCGTTTATTTTCTTAATTATCCTTCGTTGTCAACTTTCACGATCCAGGCATTTTCGGTTTTCTGGAACTCTGAAGTTATCCGTCGCCCTCCGTTATTCCAGTGTCGTAGAAAAGGGGTGTGTTTTAGGTATAGATAGGGGTGTACTATAATATGTGATACGGGAAACTAAAAATGGACACGAAACTGCCATTCTCATAAATTATAATTGTTACCAAATTACTTCTGACCGGTATCAGTGGTGACTGGTGACTATCTTGACGTCATAGAAAATTGACTGTTATACATAGTTCAATACTTTTATGAAATCGGTTGAATTAAAGAACGAATGAGAATGTCTTCATTTCATATCAATCAACATATTCTTCTGTCCCTGTTTCCAACCATGATGTCGGGTAGAGGGTGGGGGGTTCTCCCTATTCACTTGGGCCTCATAAAAGGATGAAAATAAGTTTGTGTATTTTTTTGCAACGTTATTTTTTATTTTTTACTTAGGGTTTCGTGGAAATCGTGTGTTCCCGACTTGGGATCGAACTCAGATCCTCCAGCTCTACGCACACTTTAGCACGGGCTATTATTAAATTACTATTTGCTAAACCTGTGTATTTAACCATGCATAATTATGTCGCGCATCTCTATGTATTGGCGCCTCTACAGAATATTGCGGAGCCTCAAGCCACTGTTTCACAACTTCATCCGCATTGGGGTTGGGTAGTAAATAGTAATATAATTCCTCTCTTTGGTTCAGCTACCTTCACATTGAGCGACAAAGCGTAAAACCTGCCCTGCGGTTTCAACACTTAACGTGTTACTCGGAGCTACTCTTGGAGTTTCACGAACGGTAGTCGTTGCTGAAATAGTCTGTTCATATCGGCTGTACGACATAGCCAACCGTGAAGCCTAAAACTAAAGTAGAAAAATATGAATTTCTGAACCAGTTGGTGTGATGGTATGAACAGAACAATATTACCTCCGTAAATTAGATTTTTCTCAAAAATATTTCATAACCAATTTATTTGATTGAATTCAAAATTTATTTTCAGACATAACGCATAAGAATAAAACATAAGAATATTTATGGTTCAGCTCCTCTGAAGTAGGCCTAGTCATTTTAATCAACGCGATGAAAAACATGAAATTGAAAATTATTGAAATTGAAATTTATGTTTTTTTTATTATTCAAGTAGTTTGAGTTTTACTTTAGAGCTTAGGTTCATCGACAGGGTACGATGCGAGTTTGAGCATTAAGCGTTTCAATATAATTTAATTGGTTTTGTGGCACAAAGTGGTGTATTCCATTCTATACAAGACGAGCCGGACATACGCTGGACAGAACCAGTCAACACTCACTCGACGTGTTAGTCACATAAGAGTGAGCGACACCGACAAGGACTTTCATCGCATGTGACGTCACTCATTTCACACATCCAGACATCGATTAGTGTTCTGGATTGAAAATATCAAGCTTGAGTGTAAATAAATGAATTTGAATTTATTGTCAACACACTCCGATACAAGAACTGATTTTCAGTGTGGGGCATCATACGACGCCTCGTTGCTATATGACGGCTCCAAAGTCACCGTTTATAACATGTTTGACAGTATGGATAGATCCACCAACTTCAGAAAAAAAAACAACGCAAAACTGGGAATAGATTTCTGATCCTTTGGCTTTGAAAGCAAGACAAACCCATATGACCAAGAAACAACACAACATTTAAATAATTATTATCTAAAGTCCTGCTGGGGGACCAGTTACCAGAGATACAAACTAGAAGCGCAGATATGTCGTGATGAAGATTTATTTACATACATTGATACAATGCAACTTAGAATGAGATCACACGACATATGGGTGACTGGTCCTTCTGATCGCCATCGTTGAGTTTTCTCTGGACTCGAATCAAGTTTCCTTCTTCATTCGATATCGTTCGTATGGATTTTGTTTCCCAGACAAAACCTTATAATGTGTTGCATTACATTTATAAATTACTCATTTTTAAGATTAATGTGACAAAATGTGAGGATGATTTGGTTCAAGAAGTTTGGGGGAGAGGGATGAAGAAAATCTACAATTATTACCTTACTTGTGTAGTGGCTCCATCACTACGTTTATCAAGCGGACTGAGCTCGCAATTGACGGTGCGAGCCGAGTTTAGTGCGCACCGAGTTTGACTGATAAACACCTCAGCTCGAGCTTATTTCAGTTCTGTTAAGAAACCGATCTAGCCCGGTTTAATAGGACAGGGATAGGGTCTAATAGGAGGAGTCCGGATTGAAGTGTGCTTGCTAAACGGGTTCCGAACTCGGTGCGTACTGAAGTCAGTCGGAACCCAGTCCGCTTGATAAACGTAGTACATGTTAATTACAAATGAGTAAACAAGAGCACTGAATGATACAACACGATAACTATAGCTTCTACACTGGAACCTGACGTTATTTGGTCTAGTTTGTACATATCCCACTGCTGCCACTATTGTGTGTCAGTTTCAGCATCATGCGTTACAGATCCCTTCCCATTCGTGGAAGGTTTGCAGTGAGTTGCAGGTTTAAATTTGTGATCTACATACACGAACTAAACGCACCGAAGCCTACATACAGTCAGACATTTAGTAATCCGATTGTCTTAGAACACTGTAGCGTGCTCTAGAGGTTGGAGAAGGATTCAAGTCCACTGCATGCTGAACAACTAGTTCATAATGTATAAGTATGAATTAATATTTGGTTGATTAGTATTTCGTAAGGAGGGCTCGAGTGGTATTTGGCTGATGAAGAAATGAATTTACAAGGAAAGCTCATTACAATACGATCTGATTCTGAATGGCCCTTACCGAATGTCCTGAATTTGATCTCTGATTAAAAAAATCAGAATGTTTATAAGCATCACAAACAACTATTAGTCCTTTGCATAACGAGAATGACGGTATAAAATTTGGGTCAAAGGATGACATATATCAAAAGAAAGCTTGAAACGAGTACTTTTCAAAAAACTATGATATACCGCTGGCAAATCCAGCTTTCTATGTCAAAACTAGGGTCAAATGTCAAATTTGTAATTTTTTAATAATTTTTAATTAAATAATGAAAAATGTTTGCAAGTTTAATCATACACTTTTAGTAAGGTTAATGTATTATGTTTCTTTAAAAAAAAATTAAATTCACCATTTAGCCTTTTTTGACCTTAATTGAGGTAAATTTCCTCAAAATGGGTAATTTTTAAAATTTTCTTCGATTTATTGGCCAATATTCATTATATCAACGTACTTACTCATAAATACGTTAAAATGAATAGTTCTTATTGTTATCACATTGTTTTCACGGTATTCATTCAAAATGGCGGTCAAAGGTCAATAGGTAAGTATCGTCAAACTAGGTCTAGTAACTAAAATATTACTTGTGGGTACTCTAAAGACGCAGAATTTTACCTGCAATTACAATAACGAATAACAATATAATGTTTTAATCGTAAGAGAATGTAATTACCATATAACTTTTAAACTACTAAAGATTGTTACTGAATTTCTAATTAATGTCCTCAGACATCAGGGTATTCTTGAATGGGTGTGCAACTGCAACAAAATACATTTTTAGAAAAGAACATGACCATGCTCAGATACGTGATATGATAGTATGATATGATATCTGTCATAGCAGTCACTTTCTAGCCGTCAAATTAATCAGAATTGAAGTCAAAATCACTCAAAATTGAAGTCGTCAGATTAATCACCTTCTGATTCACTGGTATTCTCATGCTGGGTACCGATGTTTGGACAGTCCTTCAGCTTACACGCGTGGGTACACTTCAGCTGATTGGCCAAACACTCATAGGTCGGCATCTTGCAAACACGGCAACAGTTACAGGCTAGGAGATCCATAACGGTCAAAGGTACTGGAGTTCCAATCATCCACTCGTTGCTCAGATCTCCTTCTGCCGTGGTTTTCCATCCATAGCCACACAGATCAGGAACATCAGGGTTGGCTTCCAAGCAACGTATCAATAGATCGTGTTTGGTTGATAACTCACAGTCGCAGGATATGAAGCAGTAAGCAATCGTTACAAGGTGGTAGCTGATTAGACTTCAAATCATCACACTTACTTCTAAAAAGCTCGTAGCGCAGCAGGTTGACGCATGACAGAGTCATGGTCAAAAAGCAGAGTTTACAGACAAACTCTTCGAGTTTTTTTTTTGATGACATCGATAGAAACTCTCCAGTCCTGACCCATCTTGCTTAGCTTGACACAGAAATGTGAGTTTTTTCTCATGATATTTAAAGTTCTCTTTTTCCCTTTACCACTGAATGAGCTCACTCAGGTTGGAACTCATAGTCGTCCCCTACACCTATAAATGCGCCCGTTGTTAACAAGGTAACAGTTTCATACATGTTATTTCCCATATAGAAAACATATCCATAGCAACATTGGGTGCCTCTAGATGAAGTGGCCGACTATGAATTCCAACCTTTGTCACAACCAGTGCATGGAGGTCAGGGAGGGTATTACATACTTCGAATCCCAACGAACTCGCTAGTTTTTGCACATCTTCGAAGTGTGTTTGATTTTTGTAGTCAAGCGTCAACAAGCTGCCCTACGAGCTTTTTAAAAGTAAATGTGAATATATTAAGTCTAATCAGCTACCACCTTGAAACGATTGTCTACTGCTTCAAATCCTGCGGCTGCGAGCTAACCACCAAATAGCGGTCTGGATACGTTGTTTGGACGCCAACCCTGATGTTTCTGATCCACGTGGCTACGGATGGGAAACCACGGCAGAAGGAGATCTGAGAAACGAGTGGATGATTGAAACTCAAGTACCTTTGACCGTTATGGATCTCCCAGCCTGTGACTGTTTCCGTGTTTGCAAGATGCCGACATGTGAGTGTTTGGCCAATCAATAAAAGTGTACCCATGCTTGTAAGCTGAAGGATTGTACAAATACCAGTACCAGTAGCCAGCATGAGAATACCAGTGAGTCAGAAGGTGATTAATCTGACAACTTGGACAGTGACTGCTAAGGTAGATATAACATAATACTAGTATCATATCACTTATCTAAGCATGGCCATGCTCTTTACTAAAAATGTATTTTGTTGCAGTTGCACACCCATTCAAGAATACCCTGATGTCTGAGGACATTAATTAGAAATTCAGTAACAATCTTAAGTAGTTTATAAGTTATATAATAATAACAATGTCTTACGATTAAAACATGATATTATTATTCGTTATTGTAATTGCAGTTAAAATTCTGCGTCTTTAGAGTACCCACAAGTAATATTTTAGTTACTAGACCTAGTTTGACGATACTTACCTATTGACCTTTGACCGCCATTTTGAATGAATACCGTGAAACAATGTGATAACAATAAGAACTATTCATTTTAACGTATTTATGAGTAAGTACGTTGATATAATGAATATTGGCCAATAAATCGAAGAAAATTTCAGAAATTACCCATTTTGAGAAAATTGACCCTAATCAAGGTCAAAAAACATAAAAAGTAATTCAATCTTTTTTTTTAATAAACTTTATACATTTATCGTACTAAAAGAGTATTTTTAAACTTGCAAACATTATTCGTTATTTAATAAAAAATTATTTAAAAAATTACAAATTTGACCTTTGACCCTGGTTTTGACATAGAAAGCTGGATTTGCCAGAGGTATATCATGGTTTTTTGAAAAGTACTTGTCTCAAGCTTTCATTTGATATATGTCATCCTTTGACCCAAATTTTATACCGACCAGGCCTTTTTTGAGCGTTATGCAAAGGACTATATATGGAACCGGAAAGGTGGAGTGTGATAGAGTTTTGCTTATTTGATAAACTCTTACAGCCTCATGCACAAAGCCACTTGCAGACGCAACTTTTGCCTTGCGCCCGCAAATCAATGAAACCGAATGCACAAAGGATTTACCGACGCAAATATTTGCGTGAGCTCGTTAAAGTTGCGGCTGCCTCGACCGTCCCACAAATAGATAAAATGGCGGCCCTGTCAAATACGGTGGACAGCAGGCTCCCGCGATCTCGTGTTTTAGAGATTGCACCAACGTATTGGAAGTTCCGGATTACATTTTTAATACTAGTTATTATCTGCCGAAACATTTGGCTCAACTCTTAGTCGAAAATCTTCGTGTAGATTCAAGAATGTGCGATAAGAAAAAGTTACGGTAGGCCTACCTTCCAGTTGACGTTCAGATAAGTCTCCTTTTAATATTGGCCTAGGCAAGCATACTTGTAAACCATGTGTTAGTGCGGAGTGCCTAGCTACACGCCATAACAAATCTAAATGTGTGTAAACCCCAGAAAGTATAACTAAGACCTCAGCTCGCCCTAGGCCTGGGCTATAAGCAGGCGTATCGTGAGGCCCTAGGCCTAGCTAGCCCTAGGCCTAGAGCACAGGCTTCTAGGGCTTAGCAACTTGTGGTATTGACAGCTTCAGTTCAGTCGTAGACGAAAAAAAAATAAACGCTTTCTGTGTAAACAGCTAGGTAGGCATAGGTCTAGGCTTAAGACGCCTAGGCCTAGGCCTACCTCACGCCGCGTATAGGCTGTGTAGGCCTAGGCCTAGGATCCGGCATACGAAACCTCGCAAAAACCTGTGGATACCGCCGTAAATCGTAGCGTAGAGAGAATACAAATACAATTATATTCTTGGCCGTAGGCCTAAGCCTAAAGGATTGGTGTAGTAACAGTAAACCTACGTTATAGTTTAGCCTAGACCAACGTATAGGCCTACCAGTACATACCAAGTACTAGGCCACTAGGCTTAAGCTCAGACCACCTATTATGCAAATAGCCCTGACCGTTCTGGATTTCCATACCATAACCTACACTAGGCTAGGTCTAGGCCCGCGTAAGAACCATACTCAGAGCTAGATATAGACCCAAGCCCTAATGGGAATACACTAGATTCTAGGCTGATTTATGTCGATGCCCGTACGTTCTATGTGTCAACAGGGAATAAAATAAAATTTCATTATAACAAGGATGAATATCGCTCACTCCCCCCCCCCAACAAAAACAGGAAATAAAATAACATCTCATTATAACAGGCCTGATTCAAGGCCAAAAGCCATCATTTAGCTGACTTCGTGTGTTTATTTTGTTTATCCCCCCCCCCCCCAAACAACAACAACCACAACAACAGGGAATAAAATAACATGTCATTATAACAGGCCTGAAGGATTGATGGCCAAAAGCCATCATTTAGGTGACTTCGTGTGTTTATTTTGTTTATTCCCCCCCCCCCACCACCCCCCAAACAACAACAACCACAACAACAACAGGGAATTAAATAACATGTCATTATAACAGGCCTGAAGGATTGATGGCCAAAAGCCATCATTTAGGTGACTTCGTGTGTTTATTTTGTTTATTCCCCCCCCCCCACCACCCCCCAAACAACAACAACAACAACAACAACAGGGAATAAAATAACATGTCACTATAACAGGCCTGAAGGATTGATGGCCAAAAGCCATCATTTAGGTGACTTCGTGTGTTTATTTTGTTTATTCCCCCCCCCCCCCCCCCACCACCCCCCAAACAATAACAACAACAACAACAACAGGGAATAAAATAACATGTCATTATAACAGGCCTGAAGGATTGATGGCCAAAAGCCATCATTTAGGTGACTTCGTGTGTTTATTTTGTTTATTCCCCCCCCCCAAACAACAACAACAACAACAGGGAAAAAAATAAAATTTCATTATATCAGACCTGAATCATGTAGGCCATAAGCATTTAGAAAAAGGCTTAGTTGTGCGTTTATTATTATTTCCCACCTGCCCCCCGCCACCACCCCCACAAAATGAGAAAAATGTCAAATCGTTTTCTGCACAGTGCTCACAAATGTTCGAAATCGTTGTCTGGTTTAAATCTCGTCATGCGTTCCGAGATCCTAGACCCGTGATTGGTTCGGGTAAAGTCGGCCACGTCGGTAAAAGAAGTATTGGAACTTGCAGCGGTAAATTAAACGAGCATCATGGCGGACTTGCGTGAACGCTTTGTGCATTCGGATTTCCGCAAATTTATCTGCGTCTGCAAGTCCGCCATTTTTAACGAGCGGTAACTTTGCGTCCGCAAATCTTTGTGCATGAGGCTGTTAATGGCCATTGAAAGATGGCGCCACCAAAAATGGACATCTGTGAGTTATTTTTAATTTCCGGATTTTGATTACATGTCATCCTGGCTTAAAAATGAGGCCCTCTGATTGGTATATTAAATACATTTCCGTTTACGTCACTCGTCGCTGTATACGTAATATTTACAGATGAAAAATAATGTAAAAAAAAAATAATAAAACACTTGTCACGTAAATCAAGGCGAATGAACTACATGGAAGATTTATAAATAATTATTTCTGATCGTTCCTTCTGTCTGGATTTGTTATTCGTTTCCTGTTTGGAATCCGTGTTCTCTCTATTGGATTGTCATTTAAAAATAAATCGAAACTGGCACATTAATTTCGCCCATGGGAGTCAGCGCCGTTTACAAAGCAATGTTGTCATAGATACGAACAATCTAAGTATCAGCTAAGTTGAAACTGATACAAAATGGAACATGGTCGAGATAAACATAAAAAGAGCGTGTTGGCAGTTTATAAGGGGTATCATTGATATAAATAGCAACAACTTAATTAAACAAGCTTTTGCTATATAGGTCTCTCACAGCAAGAAGTAAGATAGTATCAGGACCGCCCACATTTAGTTTCCAACTTAAACAAGCGCGAATCACTGACGTTTTTCCCGAGTATCTAGTGAAATTTGGTTGCGGTAAGTGTTTTGACGGCAACGCACAAGAAAACGTGCAAACAGGTTTCCGTCAAAAAACTTAACGGAACCAAATTGTACTAGATATCGGGAAAAACGTTAGTAATTCACACTTGTTAAGTTGGAAACTAATTGTGGGCGGTCCTGACTCCCCTGACACTATCTTACTTCTTGGCGTGAGAGACTTTTAACACTTAAAATAATGACGTATGAACGTCTCTGTCAGCTCCCGTATATTTGAATGGTGACCGTCCCATTCTCAAAGACGTACGGACGTCTCTGTTTGATCCCGTATATTTCAATGGTGGACGTCCTATACGCAATGTCCCACGAACGTCCATCTCACAGCCGATATATTTCGTTTAGAACGTACTACCTACATTGTCCTACGGACGTCCATTGGACTTTCTGAAAATGTTGCAACATCCAGTGGAGTGAAATAGGACGTCCCGTACAGGACGTCCATTACGGGACTACCTGTGGACATCCATTCCTTATGGTGTGCTGTGTGGGATTGTTATAACAAAAAAGCGTTTTTCTTGTACAGTTGTTTTATTATGCTGACATGATGCATTTGCTTTCTCATCATAGCTGATATCATACAGAGCTTCGTTTTGCCTCTTACAGGTGGCGCACCACAACGGGTCCCGTGTTACGCCGGAAGTGACGACCATAGAGATGCTCACCGTTGCCGATGGGTACCGGAAGTCAATAACCGCTGGTGGTAAGTTTCTACGAGTGCGTTAATTATTTACTATCGTTTCAAGAACAAGTCAAACCATTAGGCGTTGTCTTGGAAAACAAAAGTTTCAGGGTAGAATATTTTTAACAGGATATAATGTTTTAATTGCTTCTAAAGTTCTTTGAAAGTACAAAAGTCGCCCCCAGAGCTGTACTTTAGATGAGGCTTCGTGCCTTAGAACCATTCTCGAATTGAAAAGTGCTTCGCATTCCCACTCTTCTTAAATGTGAGGTGATATGAAAGTTATCAATAATATTATTGTTGTCGTTCCTGTAATGTAGATGTTGGGACCATGAAACTGACGCTTTAAAAGCATCTACTTTACAAACTCTTATCACGCAGTAAACGTGACATCAAACACGTATTCTAAACACATGGTTTTCGCGGTTACAAAAATTCACAAATTATCTTCACGACAACTTATATAAATGATTCTTCAGTTGTTGTTATGTGTTTGTGCTTCGGAAAATATCATTTGAGTTGTGTATCAAAAGTCAAACCTACTTAGTTATTATTTTGAGATATTAATAAAATTATACGAGTTTTCAAATTTAGTGTTCATCAAATGCATACAATTTTCACAAAATAAAACAAAATGTATCTCGATGTCCTAGTGAATTTAGTGTTATTTATTATGAATGTTTCTTTGTTCCAAATAATATTTCCCGTTTTTAAGTGATCTTATTTAATTGGAGATATGTGTTACAACTTACAATACATAAATGAAACCACATAATGCAGAAACGAATGGCAGTAGAATGTTAAGGAATTGTGAGAGAATATCCATATTCGCCCTACGTTGTCAACTCGTTAAACATTCTAGGTTATTGACTGGAACACTAATCGATACAATGTGAATGTCATGCTGGCCCATCAGGTTGTACAGCTCGCCCATGAAGAGGGTAGGCGTATAGTGGGCGTAGTGGGGTAGCTGTCGATTTGGACATGAGCGGCCCAAGCATTGTAATTGGATATAAGAGGATCTTTTAGTTAGAGTGTTTTCATTATTTTACTTAGCTTTGTGGTAAAAGGGACATACTCGCTCAATATTTTTTCTTTTATGTCTTGAGATTTCTTCTAGATATTGAAAAGTCATTCATTACGGCGATTTGGTTTTGAGTAAGCTAAACTATGAGTTTAAAAACTTTCAATCATTGTAATTGTTAAGCCGCGTTCACAATGCTAACTAAGACTAACGATTAAAGGTTGAAGTATAGGATTTTACATTATCCCGTTCACAATGACTAACGATTAAGACTATAGTGATTTAGAAAGTTGACTAACGTTCAACTTCTTAGTCACTCAAGGTCAGATTGTTAGTAACATCCAAGCAGGAATCGATACATCACATGATTTGAATTGGTTTTTGATTTTGATTTGATTTGGCGTCACCTGGAGGTGGAGTCTTGGTATTTCGGTTAGTTCTTAAACGTTAGTCTTAATCATTAAATCATGGTACTAATTAAGATTGTGAGCGCGGCTCTACGATTGTATTATTTTATGTAATACATTAATTAATTAATTAATTAATTAATTAATTAATTAATTGACTATTTCAATATCTTGAAGCGTTTTTAATATACCTTAAAATACTGTTTATTTAGCGTTGTTTAGTATTGAGAGTTACTTATTGCCGGTAATCATATAATATTTATCTTTAGTTCTATTTTCTTGTACAGAAGCACGCTATGTTTAAACGTATTAATAAACGCGTCACATTAAACAAATTGCTTTTTTAGACACGATCATAACATTCTGAAAAATTAGATTGCATCAAATGAGACTGGATATTCTTTTTAAAGACAGTAACATGTATTCCTTGTTTCCCGTCACATTACAGGGACATGCTACAAATTTAAGTAGCTTATTAAAAACGGTTCTTTCAAATGTCTCCTGAGTAACTAGAAGAGGGTAATTAATTAGATGTCTCTAAATTTGTATTTCTAAAAATAACCCATTGTTAAAAATAAATTTGGAAGAGAACTGTTGGTAATTCGCTCCTTCAGCTCGATGTGTATAAATTGCACGGCAGAAAGAAAACACGGCGCAAAGCATAATTTATAATGCTTAGCATTCCTCTACATTGTTTGTCGTCAGGGTATAAAAATGATCGTGTTTTGTACAATTTGTATAAGTTTTCACAATTAACATATGTGAACATTAATTGTATAATTTAAATAACATACATTATTATTTTAAGTTTAGCAACATCCATAAAATAACATTATGTACGGAATGTTTACATATTTATTTCCTTGCGACTATTTTAAATCTATATATAGGCCTGGTAATTTCCATAAAGATAATAATGTTCATAATCGGAAATTTCCAAATTGTCGTCCGCATGGTAAACACAGCTGCTGTGAACACATTTTAAATGCCCCTTTTATAAATAACATTTGTAATCGTGGTCTACCCTTTACCCACTTTTATCAATGCTTGTGAAACACAATGTATCCTAACCGAATTATATTTCTTTTAATGCAGGCTCGCATAGGAATTCCATTGCACGTAAGTACCTACCTACCACTCACATACTTATGGCGATATGCACAACAACACTCTCAAGTTAAGTACAGGATTTATTGCTATGAATGGAATTGATTTATTACATGCTATTTTTCTTAAGAAGTACAAACTCCATATAGCAACACCTTGGTGGAGGTGCCTCAGCGGTAAGCCGCGAGACTCTAATTCGGGAGGTCGCCGGTTCGATTCCGGCCACCACCAGTCCTTACTGAAGATTTTTTCCGAGGTTTTCCTCAATCGTAAAGACAAATACTGGGATTGAGTCCTACTAATAGCCCTTTGGACATTCTTTCCCAGCTATCCAAACACCCTAATAACCTAGTTACTGAAGAGGGGCACATCAGGTAAAGCTGTTGTGCACCCTACACCCTATAATGGGTATTCCTACGAAAAAATCAATGTAGCAACCTTAATCAAATCCTTTACTTAACTAACTTGACTTTGCATTCTGCCCTTAATCTACTTTAAACATATGGATCTACACAAGGTTCCAAGTGTTATTCCACGTGCAATGCTGAGTACAATTGTACCACTCAAGTGAAATAGAACGCCTTAATATTTCAACCGTATATATAAACACCACATTCGTATTTGAATAATATATCCCTCCACTTATCGACATGGGATGTTGCAATCGTGTCATGTCGCTATCGAACCCGTCATAACCGTGCGCAGGGCCGGACGAAACCACGCGGTGATGCGCAACCATGCATGTTTCCACTTGTTTGTTCACTCGACTTCTTTCTCTGACCCGTGCTAGTCGATAATTTCCGGTTTGCCTCGTTGCGTCGTTTCCGGTTTGTTTCCCGCATGGTGTCGTCGATGCCGAAGATCGGCACGGACGTCGCCACTGGGGTGAAGATGGAGAGGTTGACCCCCTCCTACCCCCCTCCCACCGAGACTTCGTCTATGTACAGTCGCGCTGGTAAGAAGCCACGGGGACACCTCATATACTCTCGCACTATACTTGTAACATTCATTCATTCATTTTTTTTACATGTATTTATCTTCGTTGGATAATCTTGAGTGTATTACACTTTTGTGAAGAACCACGCGAAGACTCTCGCACTTTTATAATTAATTAATTCATTTTTTTTACATGTATTAATCTTTATTGGGTAATTTTGAGTGATTTCACTCTTTTGCAGATTATATAATTGATATATTTAATTATGTATTATGTTTATAATATAAAACTAAGACTTATTCTATTTCCGTATTTTTTTTTCGTATGACAGGTAGAGCTGTTATTAAAGTCCCCCACTGCAAATCAGTTTAGTTACTTTGTGGGTAGACTCTAAATGTGAATTTATTTATTTATATACAAAGTTTAAATTTTTCAAAAAACTAATAGCGGGTAATAATAAGATAGGTGTTGATCGCAAAATTGTTATTTTTTCATGTGTAGCTAAGTAACTTTGTATGTAGGCCTAAAGATGGCGTCTGGGAAAAAAACTCATCCTAGAGAAACAACATTTTTTATTTATAATTTGAGCAAATGAATGTTTTAGAACTATTTTCGTAATTTTAATTGTTAGAAATTTGAATTACAGTTTCGTTTGGGCTTGCGCGGGTTATAGATGGGAATTATAATGTCAAGTCTTAGACGTGTCGCTGTTATGCGTTTAATTGCTGCGCAAATGGTGATGCGGCACAGTTGCAGGTGCAGCTTAGCAAACAACTCAATCTAACATACACTTCTAATGAACGTATGTTTTGCGCTTTGACACTGTTATAATTATATCCTGTTGTATTAATTATTAATTGTTAATCATTAAACTGGTTGCTTGTTAATATCGTAGAGGTTCTGCGTAGTTTGTAGACTAGTGGTTGTTTAACTGTTGTTTACCTATGACTGTGGAATATGTATGTAGTCTACAGTGTACTGTGTAATAATAGATATAAATATTGTAACATAATTTATATCTATGGTGTAATGAATACATATTGCAATGTGTGTAAGGCATTGGTAAGGTATATATATACACATTACACTAACAGTTACTGTTGGAACATATCTTACAATTTAACTCATGTGCGGCCTATAACGTGGACTCTTTTCGAAGTTGCTAAATGTATCTGTTTATGTTCATGTTAGGCAACACCCCATCTTTAGACACAAACTCGATAAGTTTGACAATCGTCATGGCTTCCTAACAGATGTTGGATTATTCAAAACACAAATATTGTTGACCAAAAGGGGGAGGAATAGCATAAATCAATTCAATTATAGCATGCTTGTTTACACAAATGAAGTTATATTAGAACTGCTCCGCATTAGCACGTAAAGCCCTTTAGTTTCTCAAGCTGTTTACAGCCCTGCAATAACCACTAAAGTCAGGGAGCAAAATGCTATATGCTCTAAAGTTTGTACTTCACGGGTTCGATAGCTCAAATGCTAATACCGAGCAAAGTTACAACTGTGTGTAACAATGGAACATTAAAAACTGAAATATGTTGTGTTGGAATTGGAAGAACTTAAGTGTGTGTTAAAAGTGTCAAATATTGTAATCAGTAGGCTAGTTTAGATTTAATACTATGGATTTAGTAATTAAAAGAATATAAATTATGAATACTCATTTTAATATGTTGCAGTGTATATTTTCGTTGATCGAATTTGATGATACTTCGTGTTTTAGGGTTAAACCATTACTAAGCCTAGGCCTATGTTTCACACAGGCTTCAATTCCGTTAAAACCACCAACCTCTCGTGTATGTATAATTAAATAAAAAACAACTTTAATTTCAACTGGTTGTAAAACTGAAACAACATGGTTCTCCATTCACGAGCACTCAACTTCCGGGCGTAATGAAATACGTACACTACGTGATCGCAAGCGGTGGTCTCGAGGGAGGGGAAATGATTAGAGCTTCGTGACCTCTTTGTCAGAGTGGGGGTTGGAGGGGGGGGGGGGGGGGGGGAGCTGGTCTTTGTCAGCAATACACCGCCCTGGTGCCCCCTCTCTCCCCTTCAACGCCATTCACCGTCGAGATATTGTGCTAATGTACTTCAACTCTCTACGTCTCTCTATCCTCGAGAAGCTTTGGATCTTTGAATCGATACATACTACATCTGCTAGAATACTTCCATAACATTGCTATCCATTTAGCGTAGATACCTCTTCCTGCCAATGGGCGCTATTATAGACTATACCTTCAGAGAAATAATTTTAGGGAAAATGGTTTATCAAGTTATGTATTGACAATAATGTATTTTTATTTCAGGGCCCGAATCCACAAAGCGGGGTTATGGCTGGGGGTTAGCTCTGTTTAACCACCGTTTTTAACCACTCTCTAACCCCGAAAACTAACCTCGTTTTTTTACCCCAATTTCCGTATCCACAAAAGAGAGTTACGAACGTGGTTAGGCGGAGGTTAAATGAGAGCGCGTATTCATGACGTCGATGATGACGTCATGAGTTACAACCAATGAACGAACTACTTTGATTACGACCAATAGCAGCTAACTAGATTTAAGAACGAATTTCAAATATCTTCGAATTGACTTGCTGAATAGACGGCGTTTAGTGTGTGTTGAGTACGGTCCGAAACTTGAAGTCGTCTGTTTAAAACTTGAAAAATGTCTGTACCAGCAAAGCTAACACCACCTGAGTGTTAGTTCATGTTGTTGCTATCAGAATATGTAGTCTCTTTCTAGTGCCGTTTCTGCACGTGCGTGTTTTGAAAACCATTTGTGTATTTATATATATTTCCTAGGTCACATTCCATGTTGTGTTCTGAACAAAATACTGGTAATTCAATACATTAGCTTGGCTATATTGAAAGAGACGCACATGCATGTTGTATACAGTAAGTGGTGTAAGCAAAATTGGTAGGTGAAAGCCGAATGAGAAAGGTCAAGGTTAACAGAACTTTCTAAGTGAAGGTTATTACCCCCAAAGTGACGTCATACACCGTCTGTGCTCGATAGTCGATACAGAAAAAATATTTTGATGATGAATTTAACAAGAAAAAGTTCATTGTTGTGTTATACATTTATTTATGTCCATCCTATTCAGTTATAAAACTGATTTACGAAGAAGAAAAATAAAAATTGATATAAACAATTCCTGATGTGGTTGGCAGTGATCGTTCTATAGTTTCCCGCGGTAGGATTCGAACCCAAATCGTCCGGTTTTACTCTTCACTTGTAATCGCAAGCACCGTCGTCGTTTTCAGAATTGAGCTTTCCGAGTTCAGTAATTGTCTATTGACGCGTCTATCACAACTTAAGCGGTTGTTTGAGTATTAGGTATAGGGCCTACTCACTCATTAGTCTCAAAGAATAATTAGGGAAAACGGCTTCGCCCAAGTCTCTATGTTAATGTTTGTTTTGTTAAGGGGCCCTCAGCGACCGCCAGGTACCTCATTCACATACATTTGCAAACTTAACCCCGGTGTTAGCCAATAGCCAATCAGGAGTCAGCAATTGAGACGCCGATCGAAGGAAGGCATTGTTGAAAAAACGAGACGAAATAATAACAATAACAAACAAAAACAGTCCGATAACCTAAAAATGTCGACAAAATACTCAATAAAACTACTTATTTACAGATCTAGGTTCTACATAATATACTATAAATATACAAAATTGTTTATAAACTTCAATAAACAGATACAGTAACGTATCCATGAAGTGGTTATTCCCAATTAAAGAATTGAAATGTGACATTAAGTGAAACTAAACACATGGGCATCGGCAAAATGGCGGCATTTCCAAGTATTGTTGAGATAAATCTTCTTAACCCTACTATCAGACAGGGTCATATTTGCCTCCGAATTATACAGGGAAGCCTGGGTAGGAGTTAACCCCAGGGTCATTTTAACATGGGGTTAGCGAGAGTTAAGAAGAGTTAAAAAAAATGTACAGGAATGAGGCCCCAGGTACACGGTACGTTGACGGGAAGAATTGTGCTGCATCTCTGATGTCTTTTGAATATAGACAGGTCATTCATGTGATACTGGTTATCATGACCACGATCCACACACGAATATGTCTATGGTGGAGGTGCCGGGTTCATACTAGTATGATTCTTGAGTCTGAAATCCATGAATACATCTATGGTGGGGGTGCCGGGTATATTTTATTTTACTTTCAAGAAAAAAGAGATAACAGAAATAAGTAAAATAAATAAATATAACAAATAAAAAATAAAAATAAAATAATAAAAATAAAAATACAATATGCTATGTACTATAACATACTTACATTCCATCCCATTTGCATGAGATCAACAGTTACGTACAGACCGGAATGGGTCTTACTGGAATGCGTAAGGTAAGGCGTGGTGGTTGGGGGGGTGGAGAGGGGGGGGGTAGTACGAAGTTCAAGATGTTCGTGTGAGTCCCGACAAAGTCCCGTTAAAGTTTAAAGCTCTGAATAGTATGTACCGCAAGGTCGAAGTTTCCTTGCCGCTTGTTTATTTATTTACCAATACCTCGTTTATTTTATACTAGAATTGAACGCGGGCTCTTCTTGTCTGGGCGTAGAGGTTGCCATTCAGCTGACCACAAATTGTTAGAAATTAATCCACCAAAAATGATTTTCAATGTTCCAAAACACGTCAAATTCAAAAGAAAGCGGGCGCTTCGGAAAGGGAGAATAGGTAAAGAATAGGCAACACGCGTACAATTTTTTTTGTTAAACCAAACACTTGTTTAATAGTATCAGGTACAAAAAGTATATTAATGCAAGTCCCAAGTAAAAAAGAAATTTTGAAATAGGGTTAATGTGGTCACATTTATTGAAGTTTAAACTCGGGGATCTGAAACGCGTACAGGTGGCTGTGACGCAATGATTCTGTAGACGTGGCGTAACAGACCAATCGCTGAGGCGGTGAGCGTACACAGTACAAAACCATGACGTCAAATACACTCTACATGGCGGCGGCTCGTCTTTCGCGCCCTTTTATTTATCGTTACTAAACCAATTATTTTGAGGCATAGACTGATCTGTTTTTCAAAATTCAAAGACACAAAATTATTAAATGAGAGACAAGGTATTTAAAAATCGATTAAAATTTTCATACGCGTGTTCCCTATTCATGTAGAAAAGATTTTCTCACCAACCCTTGTTTTATTTATCGCATACAGTACATCGATCGTATTTCCAATGAAGGAAAGCGATCGCCATTTTGGAACTACCAAACTGTCTTCCACTTTTACAAAGCTGTTCTTCATACTCATAAAGGTCTCTTTACTCTTTATTTAAGAATATTGTTAGGTTTTGACGTAATTAAATAATATTTTTGTTTTTATTCCATTTGCAATATTAATGGATTGTTTGTACTGCAATAATCTACAAGAAGTTAGTGTTTCAACACACAAATATAGGCTAATACAGTGTACTGTCGCGAGAGTTGTTTGTACTGCAATAATCTACAAGAAGTTAGTGTTTCAATTGCACACAAATATAGCTAATACAATGTACTGTCGCGAGAGTTGTTTGTACTGCAATAATCTAAAAGAAGTTAGTGTATCAACTGCACACACATATAGGCTAATACAGTGTATTGTCACGAGAGTTGTTTGTACTGCAATAATCAACAAGAAGTTAGCGTTTCAACTGCACACACAACTAAAGGCTAATACAATGTTGTGTCGCGAGTTGTTAAATATAGTGGTTTGTACTGCAATAATCAACAAAATGTTTGTGCGTGACAAGAAGAAATAACAGTAAATAGTTATTAGTGCTTGATCACAGCTGATAAAGATCGATCCGTGATGTCAATAGCAACGCATTTTTCTGTGTGTATATTTAACATCATATGTAAATCACGTTACTGATCTACTTTATGTAGAAAATGTTATTTTTAAAACGACATTCATAGCATATTTTTTAAGATACCAGAAAAATATTAAAGTTTATTTGAAGGTTCTTATTTATCGAAACTTTACAAAAATAAAAAAGAACTACTACAATCATTTTACTTTTCAAATATTTACATCCATATTGTGTGATCAAAAGACAAAAAACTTTATTAAAATTAAATTATATATTTATCAGTTCATTTAATTTTTAAGTTCTTTGAAATTTCAGTTATCTAAACATTATTTCTCTTTCTAATAGTTTTGATATTTAAGGTTGATCTTATTGCTACATGTTTTTAATATCGATTTGGTAAATTATTACTGTTGTCATTTATGATGCATAGTTTTACTGACCGTATTTAAAATTCAGTTTCGAAACTAAATTGCATAGACAAGAAATAAATCATTCACTGACAATACGAGAATGTTCATGTATTTTTAAGTGGTATCCATTGCTTTTCTGTCTAAAACGTTATATTCGTGGGTATACCGGACAGCTGTATACCATGAAACCGTTTGACTATGACACATCTCATAGTATAATGGAGAACGTTCTGTTTTAAACGTTAATGTGAAATCGATTCGTTTAAAACGTGCAACCCGAGCTTTCATACAATCCTTGTGCGTTTAATATTTTAAAACCACATTGTAAGCAAGTGGCATGCCCGATTGTTTATTCCATTTCCCCCTCAGTCTGGTACAGCAGTCTCGTTTTACGCGTATTCATGATGGGAATTTAAACCGTTTGCGTTTTTATTATTAAACAATGCTGAGTGCATCGAGATGTAATTTACGAAGTGAAGTTTTTTTATGGACATTATCATGTCGTTATGAGTTGCTTTTTGTAAGTTAAAATAATGCTGGATTACACTCAGAAGTTTACATAATTCCATATTGTTTTCTACTGACTTTAATCCGGCCGATGATTATATTAATTTTTCGTGGAAATCCCTGTTGTAGGGGCACATCAGCTTTACTTGATGTGCCCCTCTTCAGGTTTCTTTTTACAAAGCTGAATATTGGTTGGAAACAACTTTTTCAATCTTGTGTAACGTTCTCAAGTTGGGCGGTTGTAACAGTAAAGTAAGAAAACCCCCTCACCCCCCACCCCACTCTTTAAATACTTTTATTTTGAATGGCCTTAGGCCTACTCTGTTCTAAATGTGAACGAAACACCCCAGGGCCGCAAGTAAAGTGGATTGCGCATTCTGGGTGAAGCTCTCCTGGTTTTCGGGACACAACTCATATCGGATTTCTCCGACACCTGTGTTCGCTCGTACACAAGGAGTGGATGTCAGCTGGTGCCTGTCTAAGTTGCGCGTGTCAGACTGACAGGACACGGATGTGTCAGACACGAGAAGCAAAAACTTCTTTCTTGTGAGGTAGATTCATATCTTCTTGCTACCGCCAATATTATAGTATTTTAATTGTGTCTAAAAAAAAATACATCTTATCGAAAAACTGAAAGCCGGACTCAATTTTGGTTAAATACTCTGTAAAATATGATTGTTTTACAGGAATTATCAGGGTTCGTAGTTCAAATTTACTTTGTAATTATTTAAATTTAAAATAACAATGATATTAATTATAAGAAAAGTTTTTTAAACAGTTTTCGGTTCTTTCAAACTTAAAATGAGCTAATTTTACATTTTTTCGATGTGATGAATATTATTATAAAGCGGTAATTTCACGCGGTTTAATATTGGCGGTAATATTCCGTCTTATTGTGTTGACATAAATTGTCATTCCATGTAAAGGATAGGAAATAAAAACAAATGTTAAGGTAAACCGTTTCAACAGTATGACACAGATTTAGATCTTTTCAAATGCGCTTTCCGTTTGTTTCATGATTCTTGGTCACTCGTTAAATAAAGTGTTTTACAATTAAACATATCGTTTTAAAAATATTACACATCTTACGCTGTAAATGTTTTCTTTCTATACTGAAAACAATGATGTGGTGTAACTAATGAGTCTCTTTAAATAGGTACGCGTGCTCAAGAGGTTTGAAACTAGTTACAACATAGCTTGTTTTAAAGGTGTAAAATTATTTTTCTAGATACGATAATGTTGGAGTAACCAAGTTGTATCTTCATTTAAGTCCTTTATTGTGGAGTTTCGCTGAAATCTCAATAAAAGTGTCAACTAGTACAACATTTGACAAAAGAACGCACTCACAATCTACAAACTCAAAAGATATGATTCAAGTTTGTCGACAAGGTTCATCCCCGTAGCCGCAGTATCAAATCAACATATTTTTTAATATTGGTTTAACTTTCATAAAGCACTACCGGTACAGAAAAAAAAGCAACTGTACGCTACATCATTATGAATTTCTGAGAACGTGACTTTTAAAAATTCAGAAGCTCTGTAAAAATCAGGTATCTCGATGTGCGCCTGGATAAGCTGAGAAATCATTTATTGGGCAGCTTTAGTGAAACCAGTGAAACGTACGAATCGAGAAGAGAAACTCGCATGTGCGAATCTAACAACATTTCAGTTTGGTTGGCAGCTCTAACAAGATTCATTTTCCGTTTCGTTGAGTTTTCACGTCAAGTAAACTGCATTGATACCGTTTGCTGGTACACTCGACTCGAGTAAAACCTTGCACGACACTCGACTCTTGGAGAAAACTACATCATGTTATGTTGTCTATCTATACCATAATAGGACCACACCAAGGCCAAACTATATACCCTCCAAACTGATGCGATTTATTCAAATCCCTTCAGAGTCCCCAGGCGAAAGTGTTAAAAACAAATATTATAAATGTATTTATTTTCTTTTTATTTAATTAGTAAATTAATGCGTTTTAAGAAACAACCGGATACGAAGTAATATTGAAGGGAGAGTTCTGTGATAGTACTGAAGTAGATAACAAATTGTCGCCGATGCCAACTAATTAAGCGAGCGAAGCGAGCGTCTTCATTTGACCTTTATGGCACTTCGTTCTGTTTTTTGTTTGTTTGTTTTGTTTTTTTGTTTTTTTTTGTCTGTCGATAGCAGTCGAACGGAAAAACCGATCAACTTGAAATTTAGACCATCCAAGGTCTTGATGTGGATTGAAGGTGTATAGTTTTGAGGTAAAATCGTTCGAAAAGTTAGTAAGTTACACCATAGTTACTGCAAAATGTTTTTCCGAAACAAAATGACGACAAAATGCGAGATAGCCATATTTTTCTACAAATTTGTCCGGTCACGAATATGTTTATGTTATGGGGATCTGATAAATATTGGCAAAGTTACACAAAAGTTACTCGAAAATATTTTTCTGAAACACAGTAATAGCAAAATGTGAGGTGGCTATCTTTTAGTAAAGTTTTGTCCGGTCACGAATATACTGATGTAAACGCGATCTGATACGTATTTGAGGCAGAAATTACATTTCAAATGCTGTCAATAACTGTTAGTAACGGTGGCGGATTGCGGCGAAAACACTAGACAGAATGACAACGAAAATTCTTAGCAACGCACATTGCACTGCATTCAACAATATCGGGAATTATAATAGCTATTGAAATTAGAAAAATGTTTGCAATGTGCATTCTTGAATTGTTGTTTATTGTTGTTTTTATTAGCTTTGAGATATTTACGTCAGAACGTTCGTAGATATTGACGCGCTCGCTTATCAACGCGTCAAGCACAGCGTTTTCCTAGTTTAAAATAATGTGTGTATTGACTACTGAGCGTAATAAAGTAATTGATCTAATTATTCGTTAATTTTGGATTTCTGAAAATTTGCTCTATGAGGTTTATTTTATCCAAGCTCACTGTTAATTTGTGCATGATAATATAGTATCTCACAGTCAGTATAATGTCTTATTTGTGACGTATGCCAAAACATTACTTCACAGTTCACAAAATACGCCCTGGCCAAAACAATGGCAACCTTCTTTTTACAAGAGCAACCCCTGGTTAATCAAGCGATTTTGGGCCATAACCTAATGTACGAATGTATATTTACCAACGAAAAAATATGACATTGTGTTTTTTCCACTCCTCAATCTAGCCGTGTATCATTACCACAGTAAATCGCATTCAACTTACAATTCAACTCGCTTTAACTTTAGTTGTTAACTAGATATTAACTGGATGTAATTATATTCGTACATCTTACAGTTTAACAATTCACGCACACAGTAATCCACAGGCATTCGTTAAGCTACTGTCACAGCCAAAATGGCGCAGGCACTGAGCTACGGCATTCGGCTATTTTAACATTCACTATGGCAATTAAATTAAAATATGTTTTCTAACAATATATACGTACTGCATGAGAACTAAGCTACAATACAATACAATGCAATACAATACATTGTAGTGACGGGTTTTCATTTGAGTAAGCCACACATCCTCAAATAAGAATCCGGAAGAAAAGAGAGACGGTGACATATATTGTGTATTATTCGTTTTCATTTTTCTGAGAAGAAAAGAGGTGGAAATAAAAATTTCATTACAAATTTCTTTCTTCTATGTATAAAAGCTGCAAAAAGAGCACACCAGCATCTGTATTATTGTAATCGAACCACTGCACATACATATTTGAGTGGTGGACGGTTCAATGTGTTGGACGTGGAATTGACCAACTCATTTGTTTAATTGGAAGCAATATATTGTCAACGAAACTAATTGCTAATTAATAGAGTTTGCATGGGCTTAACGTCTCATTTTATGCGATGTCACTAATTGTCAATCAACGCAATATTCTGTATACGTATGTATCTGGGCGTGCTATAGAATACTCGTTATGTAATGGAATACTCGGACTAGAACGGTTTGTTTGGCCTACACACGTTTACATACCGTTCGAAATAAACTGGGTCAAATTATGTACATCAATACCTCTGAAGGTAGATCAAATAGAAGTTATTTACAGTGTTATAACTAGATGTGATGAGTGTTTTGTAAGTTGATGTTTGGTGTTGTAGAAACAATGTCGTCTGCGTAAAATAAATAAAATAAAAATAAATAAATTCGTATTTATAGAGTCTACCCATTCAGTAACAAGACTGTTTTTCAGTGGGGGACTTTAATTTAGAGCAACTAAACCAACCCTGTAGGCTCCAAACACCATCTGCGAGTGAGCGATAACCAATCAAAGATCTATATTTCAAATATGAAACATATGCGAACACTTGCGGACAAATGACAGAATCAACAAGGTCGATTCAGAACAACTTTGAATTTATTGAGTGCTTCGTTGCTATGACATTCACATTGGCTTTATCGGCAGGGAGTAAGTTTTTTATTATTATTTTCCCTTCACAGAAATAAGGTGAAATCGGGTATGCCAGATTCAGTTTAGTATTATTATAAACCATCTTTTACGATATATGCTGTGTCTTTCAAAATTAGTCTGTGTTGGCGGGTCAGTAGAGTCCAGATATTTTTAGTTTTTCATGGTTTGAAGCTAACCTTTAGCTAGTTATGTGACCGCTGCCCAGCATAACAAATATGACTCAGTATAAATAATATAATATGATATGCATAAATTTGATATGATTTTGTCTGGTTGTCACTGGGATAACGTGTTCACAAAGCGATGGAGGAAAGCAGGAGGGGAGCGTGAACTAAGAAAATGTCAAGTAGAAGCAAATATGTGTGTAGGGTTGAGTTAAACATGATATGATGACCAAGGGAAGATATACTTTACTTGCATGTGGTTTGAGAAACGTATGAAAATGCACATTAGTGGTGTTGACAGCAATTAAACCACAACTCCCATAGCTCGGCAGTCACACTAGGCCTACCCGTTAGATGTTGAAAGTAAACCACACAAGCTGCAGGTAACTGCACTTGAATTAATAACAGAAATGTCAATTAATAATTGCCTTACACCACATGAGCTACATCTGGCTTCGTACAATCAAATTTATTTATTAATCATATTTATAGACGTAACTCCAGTTCCATGACAGCATTATAAAGCATTCACACAAACAAAATCAACATAAAAATACAACATACTGTAACACTATAAAAACAGACTTACTTACTTACTAGATGCAATAGTTCAACATTGAACTTTGTTGGAACGCTCTCCCGGGCTGGGCCCTCTAGAGCAGTTGAAGGAATACAGAGGTAAAAACGCATAAGCCCGAGGTTTAAAACGTTGTTTAAAACGTTGTGCTCGAATGAATAATGATGATATTTGTTGGCATGTTGATTCAATAAAAAGGAATACATTTATAGTTCTTCCGCGTTGGTGCAGAGAATTAATGTCATTCAAGTATATGTTGTAGTTTAATATGTGTTATTAGTTTACATAGGCACCATTTTTTAAACAACCGTTACTGTTTTTCTCAATGAACTTAATAGTGAATAAATGTCCAGGAAGATTTTTTTTTTGTAAAACAATACGAAAAATGTTATGACTTTTGTCGAAGAACGTTGACCAAAACACCACTATTTCCTATGTTGGTTTCAACAGACGGTCATGGGAGGCCGAACACTGGAAATAGTGAATATGCAGCATTTTATATTTTCACGGCAAGAAACTGGGTCGTTATTTATAGTATCAATACGACTCTTTGACGAGAGGCGCCACAAGACAAGTCTCGTAACGAAAACTGCGATTAGTGGCTTCATAATGTATACATACATTCTTCATTCGTGTTTCCTGGTTGAAAGCTGCAACTCGGTCGAAATAAACTGGGTGTATTTTAATATAATAGTGTGTATGGTGCGCGCAATAAGTTACCTCTTTAATTTATTCTTGTGTCGAATAGGAACTATGTGTTATACTGGTATTTGAGTGAAAGATTTGAGAAAAAATATATTTCACATGTAGCATAAAATAACACACGCCTTATTTTTTGTCTTACTTTTGTGGAAAGTAATAACATTAATTAATTATGTTTTAAAGTGTAAGACGAGTGGGTGTCAAATGAAATACTATCAAAAAATGTAAAATTAGTGGCAAGTTGAAAAAGTCATTCATATGACAAGTAAGTCAGGTTACTTCATAGCGAGATTTAAAATTAATTTCGGCTTTGCCATATAATTCATGTCCACGTTTGTTGAAATAATTTTTTAATTTATTAAAATTAGAAACAAAATGTATAGTAATATTATTATTTTTAATATACTGCTCACAATTTCTTTGATAATATGAGCCCAAAACAACCTGATAATTCCTGCAATTTTCCCCTTATTTATTATTTAAGCACCTCAACATTTTGCCATTTCGAAGCACAAGGGATTTCCTCATCTGTAATAATTGGTTGTCTTCTTCGTCTCATTGGCCCTCCGAACTGTAATTAAATCACATCTTGTATCTTAATAAGCAAGACCCTTTAGGCTAAACATAGACATTAAGTGAATGCGTGTGAGTGAGAGAGAAGGATAAAGCCGCTTTACGTGCGCGGAAGTGAGACAGAAGCAAACGATTGATCTATTTTTTGCTGTCATCCCCCGTTACGCACGCGCAGCTCTAGAGCTACAGCCCCCTAACTTTGAGAGCGACTCACATCATATCCCTCTAAGTTATCCCCCTTGAACCTCACGCTCAAAACAATAGACATAGCTTGAGAGAGTAACCGCGGCCACGGTAAAAGCGACAAACCGGTTGTGTAGTGATACAACTTCATATCGAACCATCTAAGTTGTGGATCTATAGTTGAGCGCTTACTTCCTACCCCTGGAAGCTGGGCTGCACTGCAATACACCACGTCGCGGCGTCGAGATAAGAGTCCCTTCGGAGCTGTGCCTTGACTAGACATCGAGATGGTGAACAAGGAAGGTAAGTCATGCCGTTGTTGACAGGTCGTTGTCGTTGACAGGTCGTTGCTAGCTTCAGGTGGAAACGCAGGATCCGAGTCGTTGTTTGGCTACGCAATGCGCAACCGTATCTACGCATTGTCCCGCGTGTCTCTTCCTCAACTCAAGTAAACAAGGGAGGTTGTGAGCGTTGTGGGCGTTTGATTCAATCTCGGCAATATTTGTGACGGTTGTTTTTATAAAATGTAAATAAGCACGGAATTGGCAAATCCACCTGTTTTATAATTTATTGATCAGTGAATTGTTTTTTGTGTTTCTGGGTTTGAATAGTGTCGACGGCGTGGTTTGTAGTCGATTAGGTTAATAGTTGCTGCTTCCGGGTTCGAATCCTGGCTTCGGCATGGATGTCATGTATCATTGTTTTCATTTTTATGTATCACCTACACGTGTTTCGATTATATCTTGACAATATATGAGACATAAAGTGTTATCATTGCATCATCATTTTTAATCACATCAAACATATAATATTGATATTAAAACGAAGCTAATTACATCGTAAAGTATGTTTATAGTCATGGTCGTGTTTTAAATAGTTAGATTAATGAATGCAAGGTATTAATAACACTACAAGATTTTATTCGTTGTTCTGTCTAAACTATCATCATGACTACGCTACGCATACGCTACGCATACGAACGACTGGACCAATCCCAAACGTGCGCAGGGCTCTACCGAGAACTATGTAATATATTCTACATACATTACACGGCGTCTCTGCATCTAGCTCATTCTTGGTTCAGCATGATTGATGAGTATGTAGGAAGTACATCTTAATGTATCTGCGTCCGCCTTGTGAACACACGTATTGTGCTGCATTATGAAGTATACTTGGGGAAGACGGGGAGAATTTACATGTAGTTTGGAAACGGGTGGTAGGAGTTATTCTATGGTGGCCACTGTACCTGTGTGACCCGCTCAAGTTGGTTCTGGATTCTGGCATATTTGAAGAGGTCAAAGGAGAAGTTTGTCAACCTGCCAGACTGACGGGCTAAGTGGTCGACTTCACCAACGGCCACAGTACATCATTTATATCGTCTCGATTAGACTCATTGCATAAACGCTACACTATTCATCTTACAACGGGAGCGTGAACACAGATTCTCATGAACTAAAATCTGTTGTACTGTGTTCTAGTTTTGAAGGAGTTCATGTGAATCAAAACATTTTGCTATTTTAACGTTTTATTTCGAAGGAAACAAAGTTTGTAAATCAATAAACACGCTTTTATTATGAATTTCAAACAAACCATTCACTATAAAGATTTTAAAAATACCATTATATCAAAGAAATATACAAGGATTTAAAGGCGAATCCACTTTTATGCTTTGATTTTGTTAAAACATTGAGGCAAGCAACAGGCGAAGACTTTGAGATATCGAGTCTTGGCGATCAAACATAGAGGACTGAAAGAGTCAAAGAGGTTAAACGGCCGTCAAACAACTCGAAGAATGGTGAATATGTTAGAAAAAGCATCGCTGAAGTGAAACTTGTGTTCAGCAATTTACTGTTGTAACGTTACTTCAATAAAAGGTATGAAATGAAGTAAATGTCGTAGTACAAAATAAAGAAAAATAAATGCAATTTATCAAAGAGCGAGACTAGTATACTGTAGAGGCATTTGATATATTGTAGTGATACTGGAGAAAGTTAAAGATAACTTGGATAGATAAAAGGGCGGGGAAGGGGGGGGGGGGGGGCGTTTAATTGGACATATTTTGAGGCACGAATATATTCTTAAGACTAACGTGGTCTAGTAGAAGGGGAAACAGTATAAGATTGCAGTATGTTTAACAGATACAGGTAGTCCAGGGAAAGCACTGTAATGGATATTATGTAGAATTGAAAAGACTGACACAAAAGAAGGAGGAATGGAGAGCTGTTTCAAACTAATCCAAGGATTGCAAAAACGTAAACATTCAGTGACAGTAGAATAGAATGAATTGGATGTGACATTCAATGCGTTGTTTGCTACACTAGAATGGGAGGACAAATTAAATTGCACCCATTGATTAATCTTTACCAGTTACCACGGGATAGCAATCAATACTATAAAGTGATATTGTAAATAAAATATAACTTAATCTTAACGCTGCCTGTTCAGCTACACACAGACACAGATGTTATACAAGTGATCACTTTCTGAAATGAGTTTGATGTTATATTATGTTGTGCACATATGTGCCAATAGAAATTTTAATTTACTAGATAGGGTGTGCTAGTTTAAACATTACGTGTTTGCTGTAAGAATACACATAGAATTGCAATATTATTGCATTTTAAATAAAGTTTGTTACCAATAATAAAACTGGATTTAATATCATAAAATATAAAATACTAATAAGATATTGTTATGGTCGTTTCACGTAAATAATAGAAACATAATTTTATAACAATTATTGTCATTTTTATTTTGTTTGTTGAAATCTTCTTTGATTAACCGTAGAAACGGGGTACTTGAAACGGTAGTTTGGAACACCACAGAAATATTGTCGTTGTTTCAAATTACGAAACACAGATTGCTGTATTCAACTGAAATAATTAGAATCCTTCACAAAATCTGTCAAAATCCAAAACTTCCTAAAAGCGGAAGGAACATGTTTTATTAAGCTTCCACCTGGAAATAGTACTATGTGCCACGCCCTCTGGTGCCAATTAGCGTGTTTGTTTGTTGTGTTTGAGCTACGCGTGTCGACTAAACGGATCAATCCAACCAAACCGAATGTCAGCAGTTTGTTGTGGATCGCTGTAGTTTCCACCTGTTCGGTCTACTACGTCAACTGCGGAGTTCTGTGTGGGCGTGTGAGTTGTGATCCGGCCCCGTGTATGCTACCTATATTACATAGCACACCCTCATAATATATTAGTTACAACGTCATACTAGCATCGCACCGACACCTCAAATACTTATTTACCGCCCCTTTCGTATACGCTGTTCAATGAAAATCAAAAATCAAATAAAAATAAAATAAATAAATTCACATTTAGAGTCTACCCACTCAGTAACTAAACTGATTTGCAGTGGCGGACTTTAATTTAAAGTGACTAAACCAACCCTGTAGGCTTCGAACACCGTCGACGAGTGAGCGATAATCAATCAAAGATCGATATTTCAAATACGAAACACATGAATCAGTGATTGGACAGTGCGAACACCTGCGGACAAATGCCAGAATCAACAAGGCCGATTCAGAACAACTTTGACTTTATTGAGTGCTTCGCTGCTGGGACGGCTCCAAAGTCACCGTTTACTTATTCCTAAGACAAGAAGTAATGGAATTGAATCCTCATTAGAAGTTAAAAAACTTCTGCCTGAAGCGGGAATTGAACCCGGGACCTTCTGCATTGGAAGAAGGGATGCTAACCACTGGACCAACGAGCCACCTGAGAGAGATCTTTTCTTCTGCTTAGTAGAGTGCACGGCCTCATCAGTCACGCCCATCAGTGTTGAGAATTTTCACGAATCCAACCCAAGGTCGCAAATTATTCCTAATTAACTCGTTTCAAGTAGATGTAGGAACTAAAAAATTTAAATGGTTCTACTGGACTCCGCTATTTCATAAACACGATGCTACTTACATTGGGTTGGGGCAACTTTAAGATGTCACCGTCAGTGAGTCAAAAAGCGTGTTTTCTTAATGGGGATCACTCCTAATTTCCGACTTATATTCTACGTTATTAGAGACTTTTTGATTTAAAAAAAAAAAAAAAATTAAAATGTAGAAAAATATAAATTCTCAATTCATATAAGTTAGCTGGAAATCTCACACATCGTCATTGCGGGAAAACAAGACACGATGTCATCTCGAGGTGACTAATCACATTTAAATTAATAATTTAAAAAAACATTAATTTTTTCGACATTTGAATATGTATGCTACAACCAAACCATCCATATCGGTTATATTTCTACATAAATACGTTTTGCAGCAGTTCTGTGTGACAACACAACCTATAACAGAAAACATGCACTTGAATGGTTATTGATCGCTATGTTGTCACTTCTCGACATTATTCATTATATTCATGAGAAGTGCACGTGTAACAGTGCAACATTGTTTCATGCAGAATCGTTGGCTTTCGTCAGAGTGCAAAGTGACACGATATTATTCAGCTCACGGACTGACTAGACAATGTCTAGAACAGTCTTTCGCTAGCAACGTCACATAGAACAGTAACTTATTAATTATAACCGATACACTGTTAATACTTTAGTCATTCAATAACATGTGGAAGGCTGTATGTATGTTGACCTACTCTGCGGAACTCATGATTATGATCGGTAAACATTTCTTTAAAATAGCTTTCATAATAATTGTCAAAAATAAACTAGAATAATATGTTGTTCCATACATAAGTTAATGCCCTTTCTTGTGATAGTTTCATTGTGCCAATAAATATTTCTGTTTTACAAATTAACTCATTTAACTGTTCTAATGTGTTGTTGCAACACACCGTTCACAATTAAATAAGTCAATTTGAGGAACGAAATATTTTTCGGTACAATGAAACAATCGCAAGAAAGAGAATTTAGTTCTATATGAAATAACGTATTTTGTTTTTTTTGACAATTTTTAACCACGTTAAAGCAGTTTTAGCGGACAAAAAAAGGGAGCTCGCCGCGTAGATTGACATTCAGCCTTAAGGATAAATGGGGCCTAAATCGAAAAATTAACGGTATTTGAATGATATCTTCAAAACGCTTCAAGATATTGAATTAGTGATTTATACACGCGATTTGATTTTTATCAGTAAAACGATGAATTGAAAAACTTTCAAACATTGTAGTTGTTACGATTATGACAATCGTAACAACTATTATTATTAGTTATTAAATATTATTAAATGTATATTTTATATTGATTAAAGAAATTACAATCGTAAAAGTTACAATATGATACAGATTTAAATTCATCGGTTAGTTGATATCGAATCAAATCGGCCCTCATAAATAACTTGTTCAATATTTTGAAGCGTTCTCAAAATACAATTAAAACACAGTTCATTGTGCTTGGTTTAATATTGCGAGCGAGGTACCCATTGTCGTTGATATTCGAAGCAGACTGGCTGTTTAAAAGCTAAACATGTGTTCGAATCCACGAGTTACGTCTTTTACGTTGTTTTTCGTACTTATAAATACGAACGCACGTACTTCGTTTAGAATACACTGTTTACTTTAATTTGTTAGTGACGTTCAATTTCCACCAATGTAAATTCCATTAAAAATGCTAGATTTAACCCATTAAACAACCATTGTACATTCTTTTCCAACTTCTAGAAACACATAGGTGGCATTTTAACTCGTCGCCTCCAAGTTGAGAGTAATGGTTATTAGGGGGTGAAATGTTGAACGCGCGGCAGCGAGTCCACACCCGCTACCCCAACCCCCAACCTCGCCTGTCGAACTCGCGAGAAGGGATGTTTTTACCCTCACGAGTTGAAGAGTTAAGTTATAGTTAAGACAAGAGAATGAGAGAAGTCGATAGTTTGAATTGACTGCTTTACACCGATGTTTCTCCTCTATAAGCCACTCCAAACTAGATTGGGGTTGTCAGCACACTTTGTGAAAGACTTATGAGAACAACGTGACAACACTGTAAAGGAGAACAATAAATAAAGTGACTTATTTACGATTTACATCTATTACCATTTCTAAAGCTGTACTCTAATGTAATTTCAGAATTCAATTAAATTTAAACAATTGTACATTTACAGAATTAACTAGTTTCAACGTGGAACTGTTGGCGACTTTGTTTCAATTGAATTAACCAATCAGACGTCTTGGCCATACCAACCCCCGCAACACACCCTTAACCGCATGCCATGCACAGACCTGAACAAACAATTCGCTTTTTTCTTGCTCTCGTGTTGGAAGAACTGCTCTTATACATTATATTACATTACAATACACATTGCATACTACATTTTACACGATTACACAATACGTACTTCAAGTTTTCACATTCACATTTCACATTGCAGATTTGATATTACACATATTGTACTACGCATTACACATTAGAAGGTACACATGACATGGTTGCTACATCGTCCAGTATGTGCAAAGAGTGGTTTGTGAATAATTTAGTATAGTGTACTTTCCTACACTAGTAGTACTATACTACTACTAGTACTTTGGTCATGTATTAAGTTATTCCTTCTACCTACTCAAACAGAATTTGATTATAATTCTTTAACGGTAGTTTTGTAACTTATTTCAACATATTTCGTTGTCTCGACTAGAAACGTGACAACAATAAAAACGCGCGCTGCAAAAAGAATCATAATCGTCATTTTAATGTTTGGTGTTATGTTCTTTGTGCGTTCATTAATGAACCCCAAGGTAACAGCAACGTGTAGAGAGGCTCATCGCCACAGGGTATCGCTATTGAAGCGTGACGCAGCCCTTGTAATGATCGCTGGTCGTGCGCTTCGAAAACCGGGGAATGTATAGTGGTTCGTGACTTTTGGACGGTCGCCAGAATCGCAAACATTCACGCGGAAGAGAACCGGGTTGTAATTCTCTGCTTGGAAATATCGGTAAACGTGGGGGTAGAGGGCGACATTAATTCAGACGATCTACGTTTTTATTATGCGTGGATTCGAACATTTGAGATTCGAAGTTTATGGTCTTCTCTTTTTGCAGCGAGACTATTCGAGTCTTTGTGATCATTTTACCATGAGGGGCATTATGAAATTAAATTTCATTTACATTACAATTAATATTCATGGATATTAAAATTCATACGATTCGTAATATTCCTACCCGATAAATTAATGTTGGAAACGGGGTCAAGATATATATATATATATATATTAAAACTGGCTTGTGTTACAATTTAAAAAATCGAATAACAATCGAAACTGGGAGTTATTTGAAACACAATTTCTTTATATACTAAATAGTAAATATGAATATAATTATTACTCATTGGGTAATTCCTAAAAAAATGTAAGCTTTAAATAATTATAAAATTCGGCACCTCACCAATACAATATTATTATTTGGAACTTCGTTTTCTAACTCGGCACCTCCACCAAATACAATGATGACTTATGATTTGTAAATGCATTGTAAACTTTGAATCTATTTTTATACCCGGCACCTCCCCCAAATACCATATTACCCCATTATACCTCATTATTTAAAAATGCAATGCATTTTATAATCACAATAAAAAGTACACAACACAGCACTGCCTTCTATAATAAGTCCCCCCCTGAAATGTCGATTGAACAGACACCTGCAGCAACACATTGACGTCACGCCCTAGAACCCCCTCCCCTTCCCTCCCAATCTGAATAGCTATGACGTCTCACAGCGGTCCTATGCTTACATACCGTTGTGTCAAGTGCGCGCTGTGGTAACCATGCTGTGATTTATAACAGGTGTTATCGGGCCGTTCATCATAGCCTCGACAATGACCTCTTTAAAAGGGGAGCGTCGCCCCTTTGTCGCTCTACTGCTATAAACGCTCAAGTTGATGGCTTTTGTCATTACTCCTTTCATAGCTGTTTCGTGTATGTGCTGTTGGTGGAACGTCAACTGTTTATAGACGTAATAAAATGTGCTGGCCTAGATATTATATATCTTTACTGTAGTTTCCTTCGACTTGGGTTCTAGACGTTTGCTATCCATGTAACCGTGAAATTTTAATTCAGTAGGGCCTAGAACATAAACTTGGATGATAAAAGTAACGAAATGAACCATCAAGATTTATCAAACATAAAGCATTATATTATAAGCTCAGTTATATGTTTGGATAAATTAATAATACCCACACATTAAAATAAAAAATTGCTTAATAGAACGGGTTATGGTTATAGGTAGTTTTTGATCTGGTCGCATACCGTGGGTTGTTTTGATTCCCGGTGTTATGTCAACATAAATTATGATTTTTGTGACTGAATGTTGAAAATGCATATTTGTTTATTTAATTATCATACAATATCTTATCCCTCGCATTCTCGCTTCTCATTCACGCTTCCAAAACACATTTGTGCACTGAAAATTGTGGTGTGCATAAATGACCAAGACGATAGTAAATTTGAATAGGGCATGTTTATAGGGTGCTCATTCCATCTTCGTTTGGTCAAAAACAATTATTTCCACATACCACATATTACTTAAACCTATATCAAGAAATGTACAATATATTTTACTTTTTAAATTCTCTCAACTCGCAGAATACTGCTTGGATGCTGTAGTCATGTCTTGTCAACTCATACTCATGTGCAAGACTATATTGTGCGTCACAACTCTTCTAGAATGAAATGGCCGTAAAAGATTGGTATGTGACTCGACTAGAAATGTATAATATCGATAATCGATGAGTATTCGTCTAACTCTGCTGAGAATGACGCGTGACCCTTCTTCCACGCACGATACATTGGGTGAGTGACTTCAGAGTGAGTAGTATAGGAGAGTACAGAGCGAGTAACACTCAGATATTTGTTACTTATTTCCTTATATCATTATTATTTGGTGTTTAGCGACATACTCGACAATCATGCGATAAAATTAGGGACAAGTAGGAGGACTGATATTCAATTGAGTTCGGGGGAAGACAGGGGAAAGGAAGAAGGCCTCCTTTCATTACTGCAGAGTAACCCTTGGCCAAATTCTACCCCGGGCCCAGAGGGGTAATCAACTTCAAACCGTTTCATAAAAGTGTTAACCAAGGAACAAATATACAATTTAATACACATTTTTTAAACCCGATCTTTAAAATTTAGTTCAGTCTCTTTTTGTTTATTGTTTAGATTTACTAATTTGTATTCCGTACTCGTCATGTATATAGCTCTGACAAATGATTCATTACAATGATTCCAATCAAAACTCAACAGTGACGTCACCAGTCATAATTCCTCCGAATAGAAATGTAAATGTTTGCTGAAAGTTCCTTCATCGATATCTGGAAGGTTTGAACAATTATCGCTTAAACCACCTATCATTTTAATACCACTTCTCTTGAAAAACCAAATGGAATAAAAAACAAGTGCTATAAAGCGGGAATTATGTAAAGTAGATGTAAAATTTTTCCCTGCTCTCGTAATAATTGTTCATTACACAAAACCAGACATTACAACCAAATGGTTGAGTTTCATTACCCAAATGGACGTGCTAAACATGAAACTTTCTAATTCCAACTATAGAACAGAATATCCTGAACCCTTCTGGCGCTTTAATTAACCGTTACATTATAACGTGGCTATCTAGTCCTTGTGACGTCACGGCTATGAGAATATGACGTCATAGCTGGCAAGTGTAGCGCATTAATAACGGAACTGGTCTAATTTAGAACTGGCCACTGGAGAAACTCCACGAGCAAGATAATGAAAAGTTGCAGCTTGCTCTGAATAATGAACAGTTGGCAATTAGATTGTTGAGTAGAGCTAGAACTAGAACTGGGAGTAATTAATAAACATATGTGTTTATCTTTTATGTTATTATGTTCTGTAAATGACGCGATTAAATTCACGAGTATTCAGACAACATTTATTGCAGCTTACGTACTGGGATGTATCGAAATTTAAATCAGAAGCTGTAAAATATGTATTTGAACATCAATTGTACAATAAGAAATAATAATTTATAGTAAAAATAAATTGTTAGTATATATATTTACAATTGATAGTAATAATAAGTTGTAAGTGTATGTACGACAATAAATATAGTTTCACCAGCTAGGTGAAATGCGCACATGTTACATACGCCGGTATACATTGTTAGATAGATTTGGAGATGTATTATAGAGGATAAATAATAGGATGGCTGAGTGAAGCTCACACGAACTGGATGTGTTAAAAGGATGAAACGGAGAGGAAGACTGAAAGAAGATGAAATTGAGTGCATCGGAACGACGTGAAATAAAAGTGCGACGAAAGTGAGAAGAGTGTACGCAGGCCCGGCTTAAGGGTAAAATCTCGTGTACGCGGGAAGTGAAAATGCCGCCTATAATATGTTATATTTCCTCTGATAATATAGCATGTTGATAATGACCTATTTTAAAGATGAGATAACAAGAAACTTCAAAATGCTCTTATATTATTTTGCTAAGGAAACCTGCTCGGGGATAATTCATGCCCTAATTGTGAGGAATAACTAGATAGAATGGACACGGGAATTTTGAGCGGACTCATCCCTTAGTATCCACCCTAACGATGGTAGAATATATTATTGGCTAAACTTGATTATGATTCCCAGTGGTGGGTATTGAACCAGCGATCTCCTGAACCAGAGTCTCGCGCGTTACACATTGATGTATGAAAAATTTGGTGCGAAGGAAGCAACAACTATGCATGTGCAACTATTTATGTGTCATCAGCGAGTTATTTTATGAACTACTTGAAGGCGTTGGTCTGCTTTTTCAACTGGTTGTGTTATTTTAATTTTTTACTTGGCAAGCACAATTAGTATTATGCTCCTTTAGAAGAAGTTATTGAATTCTGTGTTATACATAAAAAAAAACTAACACATATATTCGTAATAATAATATTCAAGACATAATCATGCCAGGCTATAGTTTAGATTGATACACGTTACATAATTATGTATTTGTATATGCCTACAAAAAACCTCTAAAACATATTATACTGTCTTAAATTACCTTATGCAGCTTGTACACTTTGAAAAATGTGATTTTCCGATAAATGTTATGAAAGTTCCTGAAGCGTGCCCTGGTTTCTAAAAAACGTAGCAAGGCAAAAGTCACCATCCTGGCCCGCCCTCCCCGAGTACACCCCTTGCCTATATCACGAGTATTCAGGAGGCCGTCATCCTGAATGTCTGCCATCTCCGTCCCGTCATCCTCGCCCTCGAGATCGTGCGCCGCGTCGGCGTCAACGTGAGACTCATGTTTGTCGGCGCCCCCTCCCCCCAAACCAACGATCAAAAATTTTGACATTGTACTCTTTAAAATAAGAGCTTCTTCTGCCCGAGCTTTTTTTTTTGCCGTCTCCCATCCCGAAGGCTATTTACGTTTTCTATCTATATATGCACTTCTTAAATTGAAAAAAAAAACACATCCTACTCGAGCAACGAAACAACAGAATGCAACTGATGAGTGATGACTGACTAGCACAGGTTGCGGGTCTTGGAAACACCTGTATAACGCCCACGCCCATGAAGGTACAAGTTTGCCGCCTGTTTAAAAGCACCTGCACCTCATGGAACATATCAACACTTCAATAAAGCGAAGGATAAATGGAGAGTGAGTGTTGGGTAAAGCCGTCGTATTTGAAAAAAAATCCCGAACTTCGTTAAAAGCCTCATTGGACCAAACCACAGTCTCCAAGCCTCCAAGGTGTACAAGGGATGTTGTACAATAAAACTTGTAATAAGTTATTGGCACGCTCTTTGCAAAAACCCGTCATGTACAATGTGTTATTACCTTCTAACTTTAAAATGTTCTATTCAATCCTTGTCTTAAATTATTTTTTAAATAGGCGGCACACGAAGTGCCGCCTATGCAATTGTGCCGCCGTACGCGGTCGCGTACGTCGCTTACGCCTTAAGCCGGCCCTGAGTGTACGGCTATATACGTAGAGATTTTTTCTTTTTTTGGAATATCCATAAAATTACACATTTCAAGAGTGAGCCTTAAATGTAGTCTAATGCGATGATAAAAATAAAACGAATACAAATTTTGAACAACGCATATCCCAATATTACGTTTTACTTCCACGTTTCGAAACACTGTTCTTAACGAGCCAGATGAAAGTGTGAAGATTCATAGAGTTCAGTCACACCTTTGTTTATCAATAAACCGTAAAAAAAATCTAGTAGATTTTTGTATTATATCTATCGTGAACCAGTACAAATGGTTGTTTTATACCGGCGGTGTATAAAACGCTGTATTTCATTTAGGTTTTATATAATGTAAGATTCATGAGCGGACTGGCTAGGGATTCCGAGATGCGATCGCATCCCAGGCCCCCGGGCTGCCACCAGAAAGTTCCTATGATGTAAATACTTCTCTGTATATTGCTGATATTCTGTATATTGCACGCTAGCATTTTGCGAGTGACAATATTTAGTACTTGTCAGTAACACTAATGGCCGTAGGCCTACCTCGAATATCGTTTTCTTGAAATTTGAATAACGCTCCCGGTAGTGCTACTGGTGGGGTGGCCTCTGTTAATCGCGAACTAAAATCGCATTTTAGGCCATAAAATTCAATGCACCCCAAAAAATGTGTTGTGCCTTTGGCGTATTTGCTTCCGGCGGCTGGGGCCCCAACTGCGCCACGCTACCTCGTGCGCCCCCCCCCCCCCCCCCCCCCCCGAAACCCAGCATCCCGGGCCTTTTTATCCCAGTCTGCCCCTGGTAAGGTTGGTGGCTATAAGACCCCTCTAAAGCACGTGGCGTTGTGTGGTGGTTCTCCAGTCACAACCTGGCCTAACGTGCTTGTGCTTGTTTCAGCTGACGAGCCCGAGCATGAGGAAGGATACTGTGGGACGATCCTGACGGCTTTGTCCTGGGTCCTCGTCGTCATGACGCTACCGTTCTCCTTATGCGTCTGCTTCAAGGTAAGGACACCTCTATGCATACATCATGTTCATGTCTAAAGAGAAATAACTCTGACTTAAGGGGAGATTGCAGTTTCATCAAACACGAAAATGACATAGCTGCAACAAGCAAAATTAGAGTCACCATGAAAAAAATGTTTGCTGGCCATTACTGGATCAACAATCTAAAACGGTTACACTTTTCAGTAATAACAGAATCGATAACAGGCGATTCCCATTTGGGTTACTTCCAGAAGGACAGCTACATTATCAACTCTGGTAGGCCTAATAATTATACTCAAATTTTGAAAAAATATTTTGGTTCCAATTCATGCGTTCCTAGTTTGAACTCCTTGTGTCGATATTGTTGTTCTAAACTTCAATATTTTGTCTTAGCTTTGCTTACATGAATGCGCCTCATTCAACGAATTGAAATAATGTAGAGCTGTTATTATTTTTGTAGAACATTTCACATAAATCTACGGATTCATTTAATAGATTTTTTAAATCACAAGAACTCACAACAAATAATTAAAAATGTAATGTAATTTTTAAGCTACCATAAGAAAATAATGTACTTTGAGTGCATTAATTGTATATGATGAACGTTTTAGCGATTTAATGTATCAGGGTTCCAGTTTATTGAGGGGTCATTTTTGTCCTACCTAAGTTTTGTAACTTGTATATACCTTGCAACTCGCTATCACTGTCTATATCCGTCTGTCTGTCTGACAAAATACAACCAATATAATAAAACATACAGATGCTGGCGGCCGCTAACTGTTGGTCCCAATTCCCACCGTCCCTGGAAGTTTTTCGCTACCACTGTTTGTCACATTTCCACCTATCCTAATGAAGAATAACGACGTGCGTCATACGTGTACCTCTGCAACCAGAATAATGCAGTGTATAAATATACAATACCGTCGCACCACAGGGGAAATAAAACAACTCCACTTTTTCGCACCGCCACACAAAGTCGCAACTCTGGTTTTAATTTACTGCGTGTCAGGATATTAGAACACAAGCCTTGATTGTACAAACGTTTATCAAGGGTGGATGAGAAACACGCATATGGTCACACTCGCATATTATACCCCAACAACTCTCCTGCACTTATATCAGTATATAAATAACTGTTGGTTGTACATGATCAACATAATATATTGCCTGTTGATTCGTATTTTAGATTGAAACAACACATGATGATTACTCTTTGGTGTTTAACGACGTAGTCGACAGCTTATTGTTATATGCTAGGGTAAGTGCAGTAGAGTAGTTCAAGTCAAGATATGTTCTATCCTATACTTGATGTCGGTGAATTTACATGCCACGTATATGATACTCGTATTAAGAGACTGCAAGTTTGATGCCCACCTGCGATCCTGGTTGAATATTTCCCTCAATCATGGACGAATTACGGTTTTGGGAATAATCTCCTGGAAAATTCTTCTTTCCTTCATCTTATCTTTTGGAATGTCTTTGTACATGAATATTGAACATTCTGGCATTCTCGACAAATCGTACAACGTTATCGCATTCCAGTAATTGACCATCCCATACATATATAAAAGGCCGAATAGGGAAATATTAGTCCTATAGCTTACCTATGATCTCGATATGACTATTTTCACCGTCGCATTACCAATCAGAAGGTTTATATTATAAAATATTGCTTATTCTGAGGATAACTTTATCTGGAACCTTATCCCGAGATCGCAATACCGGGCCTTAAGACACAACTGACGCCATCGTGTTTGTAATCGTAATCCGGAAATTGTGAAACAGTTAACTTACTTGGTTCTTATGGTGCTATTCGCAAAAAAATCGTAACGTCGTAATGGATTGTAATGGTAAATCATATTTCAACAATTGCGATCCCAATTATTACAATTACGATACGATACCGTAATTGTTGTTGGGCCTTTAGACTGCGCGCTGTCATCATTGAAAAGGAATGATTAGTAACAGTAATATGGATGCTTTATTTTGAAATGCTAAACGAGCCATGACAAATCACATAGGACGATGTCTGAGTCGATTTTATTCGCTGTCATTTCCCGCGTACGTTGAACTCTTATATGACACGTGACGAATAAGAATACTACATAACAGAAGTAGATCAATATCAGGTCAATGAACAACGAAAAGCGCGAGTATTTTGTTGTCTAAACATTCTATGCGATAAGGCGTATTCATATATGACGCATGGCGACCAAAACATCGTGTATGTTTACTTGTGATTGGCAGTTCATTGCTGTTATGTTTCAGATGCCGTTTGGTAGAATTTAAACCGCTTTCCTTCAACATTTGTTTGATATTAGTATTAAAAAGTAAAAATCAAGTTTAACTTTTTATCGGTCAACTGCTTCATTCAAAATAATCACCTTTCCTTCATACATCTTTTTATCATCATTTTTTCATTCATCTTCTTGAAATTTACACCAGACCTCTCGATAATTGGTCGGCAATGTACACTATGCATTTAAAATATTTAAAATTTGCATTTTGTGATTTTTATCTAAAATTCAAATAATTGAATTAATATTGTGAAATATTAGTTCTAATTAAGATACGGTCTTGTTTTGTGTCTCTAGTTATGTTATCTTCCAGTGTAAAAAGTTAATCACTTTACTTTTAAGTCAAGTAATTACTGCTCACCGTCATATTACAATGAAAAGCCCGCCTATTACGAACTGAAAGTGGATTGTCTTATTGCACGTATAATTTTCTGCTCGGTACAATGCGTCAGCCTAACCGTGTTAAGGACTTCACAGACTCTCAGCAGTTCTACCGCTGAATAACCCCCAATACATCGCGAAGTAATTGCGCCACCTAATCTATTGGAATGTCTTTGTACGTGAATATTGAACATTCTAGCATTCCCGACAAATCGTACAACGTTATCGCATTCCAGTCATTGACCATCCTTCCTTCTTCCTTGCTCTATCCCAACCAATAAAATACCACAAATAGCAAATCAGTATTGATTTGCCTTTATCACGTTGTTCGGGAACAATTATCACCACATTTTGTAACAGGAATACGATTGTCATTTTTTATCGGAGTGCAATCATTGTACGAAAAATAGGAATGTATGGGTGTTGTATTTATACCTCTCATCTGCCTGTTAGAAAATAATTTTTCGGCAGGCAAGTTCCACTTCTTGTCATAACTTTAGTATCTGAGATTTTTAAATAGTCAGCTACGCCCGCAAGGCAGAGATACGTGGCTAAGGTTTCAATTGTGTTGTAATTCGTATTTGTGTAGTACAAGTAAAAGCAAGTGTATTGTAGAACAAGACAGGAATTAACCAGTTACTAAAATATTATTATGGGAACAAATTATGGGAATTCCTTGCCTAAGGTCTGCGTTTCCCGATATAGTCATATTTAATGCATAACAAGGTGGACATACCACAATTCAATGTTCTTGTTTATATATTATTATTATATGTACTAATGAGAACCTGTTTGATTATGATTTTAATTCATTTTTTCAATACATAATATTGTTTACTACTTTACTTATTAATTTAGCTTCTAATTGTTTAGTATTAAACGTGTTTTGTCTATTAACATTTTACACACTTGTAACTACAATAATTGTTGATATTGAAAGGTGCTTTATCTTTCAAATGGTTGCAAAAATATCACCCCAATCAGAAAAAATTGTATTGTTTAAAGACGTTATTTTCATAGTGGAATACAATGATTTACAAAATATTGAGTTTGCAGTACAGATTTCAGCACCGTAGTTTATAATGAATAATAATTATTCATTAATTTTTAAATTATTCATTATTCATTTAATTATTCATTCAGTTTTGGAACACAATATCAAACGTAGCACACAAAACGAATAACAACAATTATTGTTGTTATTCGTTTGTTATGCTACGCTTGATATTGTGTTCCAAAAATCTTTCTCCTATACTAGGACGGTATTAATTCTCATATTAACTCCCATTAGACTTCTCCCATTGAGTTCTTCCAGTTTCCATGGCAACGTGAAACCAGCAAAGTGGCGTGTAAATAAAACAATGAATCGACCACAGGGTGTGAATGTAAAACAGCTCAACACTTATCAGGCATCAGTTTCCTGACAAGAAGATTTCTTGACGTGTTTGAAAATATTGAGTCGAAGCCATACACGTATCTTGTAAACAAGTAGCACCATGAATGTTTAATGGAGTGACAAGGAAACGTCAACATTCGATCTTGTTGCCGTTCAGTTGATATGTCGAACGTTGTGTTATTTGTAGAAGGTCTCAACGGCTTCCTTGATATTGAGTTCCCACCGCAATGTGTGTATTATATATTCACACACAAGAAAACCTTGAAGGAATTCTCCCTTACCTCCTACAGGTCGTTTTTATTTAACAGTTGAAGAAAACAGTTAAATGGTGAACTGTGGACTTGTATGTCTGCACATATTAAACGAACTTTAAGACTAAGAATGATTTCCTAGATTTATAAATACTTTTACCTAAAATTATCTGATAGTATTTGCGAACTGAATAACCGGCCACTTAAGATACTTGTTTTAGGAGATTATTTTTTGACTTTCATTTAACATGATAAATTACCCATTTGATTCGAGTTTTTTACTAATGAATTTAGGGTTTGTTATATTTTAGGGTATTTAAAATGTTTTTACTCTGTTGATCACAAGGAAATGCCAACACGTCACAAATCGTGTTTTTAAATTCAGCTACCTTAGGTAAACACTCTAAAGTTATCTCTTATGTTGAAATCAACCCGGTAGGCCTACTGGATTAATATTTAAATCAGAGGTGATCGTGATGCCATATTACTTGTGAGTTGTGTCACCCCCCCCCCCCCCCCCCCACACCCTTTATTCAACCGCGCCACCAACAGCGCTTCATTTAATTGCCCTCTCCCGGTTCTCGTATTCTAAGTGCTTTGTTTCCAAGAAGTGCTTTGACTTAAAAACACCGTCTCTTTCTTTTAACCCGTATCAGTTACTTCTTGTACTCAGAGTCTTCTTCTCGTCTCTTTCCGACCTACTTTGCAAGGTTCGTGAGTTGACGTCATACGATCCAATTGATTGGCAGATGCTAAGAGCTTTCTCGACGCCTTTCTCAATGTATTCCCACCCCGTTTCTTTAACCATCCTACCACTTGTAAGTCACCGTAAGTATAAATAAGCTCATGAAAGGAAGATGTGAGTGTGACATACAATCATTCATACATACAGCGGTATGGTAAAAAGTATTTAAGTATTTTTAGAGGAGTGGGATACATACATTTCGCCAGATTAATGTGATCATATCTTTGGCACTAACTTTTATTGCTCTATATAAAAGCGCAACATACTATTAATGACTTCAGTCACCCATACATTTCATATCTAAATGACTGTAATGAATTATTAACTATATTTTTTAATTATATCATTATTAACTATAATTCAGAATGTTCTTGAATGTTCTATATTTAATATTCATTGTAAATTCATTGTAGACAATCATTAAAGCAGGTTTCGGGGGGGGGGGGGGGGGGAGGCAGACATGTAGCTCCGCTGCATATGTCAGTGTCTGTAGGAAAATAAATGACAAATATATTGACAAAGAAATATTATCCTCAAATACTGCAATAGTTGATACCGCATAATTGCCACATGTCAGTTTATGTACTGTTTATTCGTCTTGGTTGCCAATCGATGATCAATTTGAGATCCTTTCAGATAATTATTCTAACATGCAAACCATGTAAACATGTCCCAACTCAACAACAACAACAACAAGGATTAATGCGTGTTTTGTCCGCTAGGTGGTGCAGGAGTACGAACGAGCTGTCATCTTTCGCCTGGGACGTCTGTTGTCTGGAGGAGCCAAGGGCCCTGGTAAGACTGCTTCGTGCAATTCATGCAACTTAACAACTCTGCAGGAGATAGCTTTATTGACAGATATAATTTTAATTATTATTGTTTATTTTATTTTTTTCTGTGTTGGTATTGACAACATTGCTGTCATATGATAAAACTGACGACACGACACACTTCAGTACTTAACAGGGCTCTAATTTCATGTGCTTTGGGATATCTTAAGAATGTCGCTAATTAATAGTTTCCAATGTTCCTTTTTAGTATTTGTTTTATAATATGTTAAACCTCGCTTGGACCTGGGTTCGATGGATTAGACCAAGAGTGACTCTGCCTTTCGTACGAGATGACTCAAATTGCCGGAGATATAATTGAGTGGGTCTACTTACAACAAATAAACGTCTGTACTTATACATAGAAAAAGTGCAGCATGATTAGGAGATAAGACCCATTTTGTAATTTTGAATTCAGAAAGCACCACTGATTCGTGTGAATAATAATTATTACATATCCTTTTAATTTTTTTTTTAATGTAGAAATTATACTATTTTTCTCAATTTAATCATTGATTTTGGAAATAAAAAACATCTACATTTGAATATTGGTTTACACTTTCATCTCATAACGTAACAAGAAACCGAAGTTATCAAACTCTTCTTTATGCTGTAAGACTGCAGAGCTTCGCTCGCCCACTGTGACGTCACGCGACAAGATTGAGCAGCTGCTCTCACTTGACAGACGAGAATTTATGTCAACGTCATAGAGACTTTATGTGGGAGATTGAAGGGGTTGAAGGGGGAGGCAGGGGGTAGTTTGGCTCAACAAGCCCTGCGCTGTGTTCTCTCGGTAATGCAAAGAAGGAAGGCTTACACTGTCCCCCCCCCCCCCGCGTACGTGGCTAACTGGTATTTACAGGGAATTACTTTTCTGGTTTGTTACGCTTCAAGAATATTCTTACAGCTCTGCAAGCCCCACCACGTTGCGTATACAGTCTAACAAAACTATATGAATGCTTACATATAGTTTTACACGAAATCCTGTACACCTACACACTACTTTGGTGTCATTCATTCATTACGTTATCTCGTGGATTACTCTTATAGATGCAATTATATTTAGAAATTATATTCACTTTTTTATGTTAAAGACAAGGCTTATTAGGCAAATACAGACATAATTTAATTCAATACAATTGAATATATCAATACAAAACACACTTTTAGAAAGTTTGTATTTTCGTAACATTTCTTATGTACATTTCACAAATTATGAGAATGATTTATGGTGGTGGTGGTTTATGTCAGTTTGGTCGTATAAATAAGAAGCTAACACAAATACATCTTACGAAATAGGTAGATACTAGAATAGATAGAGAAAATCACTCTAAAGTCTAGACAGATGGATAACTATAGTTTTGTTTTGTAACTAGCGAGCCGAGAGTTTTCGTCATGAGAACAAATTAACTGCAGTTAATGTAATGGATATCACCTTACAGCGTGCAATGTTTGAAATGAAACCACTTATGGCTTAGCCACCTCATCGGTAAGACTGCACGGTTCTCTACTAAATCACGACGTTTCGACGGCTACACCACTATATGCCTCGTCTCACTAGAGTGCCTCACTAGCGTGGCGTGCTAAACCATATTCAGAAACGTCGATTCTTTCGTTTCGGTTTTCCATCTCGTATTTTATACCAGGCGGTTTCATTTCACATCGACATAAAAACGGTTGGTTTTACGATTTTGAAATTGTAGTCGACAACGGAACGTGAAATTTCTTCTTTCTTGTCTACCAATCCGAGTCCAGCAATTCAAACGTGGTGATATCCCCCATGACGTCATAGCGCTGACCGTTTGGAATGAGGGTCTCACGGATAGCTGTCCATACGGAGCAGATCCACTGATTGGAATTTTTTGTTGTTATTGTTTATTAGCCTATACTGATATTTTTCTTTTCTTTTATCAAGGTAGAAGTTTTATTTCTTACAAAGCTGATATTTTTTTTTATTAGATGTTTGGTTTTAAGACGACACAAAGCACATGATACTACAAGTAACATAATTGTATATGTAAAAAAAAAAAAGAAAAAAGCACTAGGTAAGTAGCTTATAGCAGGGGGTTCGCGTTATTTGATGTATCTGAAATAACGTCCTACTCAATATTGCAATGTCAGAGTAAATGCGATTTGATTCCCCAAGTTCGAAGAAAATCTGCAATACATGAATGTTGGTCTAATGATATATACGAACGTTTTCTGTCGAGTCTTTTGTAGAAATTTAATTGAAAATACCTCTATATAGTAAAATACCATGAATATATATTTTAATTGTAATCAGCCCTCGAACCTTCGAATGTCTATTTTCTTTTTATACCCGGCACCTCCACCAAAATAATTATCAGTTATTGTAATTATTTACAGATTGTAATTCCGACCAACGTTTATATTTAATAATTCGTTATTTAAGTATTTATACGTTTTTTCTATAACATAATCTCCATCAAACATTTAAACACGAGGTGTGGTGTTAGATCTTGTTTCCAAGTAAGTACTGCAAAATGACGATGGTTTAAGGGTATCTGTTTTAAAGAGTCTTAAAAGTAATGCGCTTAATTTGAAATATTTTATCCTCAAGGTATAGATCCTAGCTATAGTTATAAGGTAATAACTGTCTTGGATCTAAATACATAAACAAATAATTGTACTGTGTATTGTCCCCTACCAAGTGTTCCACTCCTAATACTATAATATGTTCTATGTATTACATCAAGGATTTACAGAATAACATGTTGATGGTGTTGTGATTTCTACTCTAGGCATCGTCTTCATACTTCCATGTATCGATATTTACACCAAGATAGATGTTCGCTCTAGGGTGTTTGATATCCCGCCACACGAGGCAAGTCACCGCCAACTAGTGCATGGAGATCTATCTGTGCGACCACTGACACCTAGAATGTGCTACGCTTACTGTCTTTTACATTCAAACACTGTGTTGAAGAACGTGTATGCACAACAGCTAGTTTGGTGCTACAGCTGCGCATGCGCGTGATTTTTACAATCCTACCTGCGACAAACATCGATACCAAGCGCAAATTGAAACATTATGAAGTTATATCGACCAAAGCAGATCAGCCGTGTGAAGGCGTTTTAGATTAATTCAATATATTTTATTTTCGGAATGTGAAACACGTTATCCCCCCCCCCCCTCCCCCCAGAAATAAAACTTTTTGTTATTAAAATTAATATGATGTTTTGTTACACTTCAACGATTATATTTTCTGTAATTCCCAAATATTCACTTCTTGAGGATCTGCCTGTCAACTCGAGAAAGATGATAAACTTTGACAGTGTCACATTGCAAAATGTATAAACCATGAGTTTTAAACACTTTTGTCAGCTCTTTCAACGAAAACTATGGGACAAAGCCTAGTTTATGTTACCACTTTCTCTAAGCTAGATAAGAACATGGTAATTTCTATTTGAAAACTTGCATTTTTATCCATTTCTAAACTGAACTATTTACCACATTGATTTCAGCGTTCTGAAAAGGCTATTACTTGTTTCAAATAAATTCTATGTGCATTAAAATAAGTGCACTTATTTTTATACCAGAAAATGAAATTTGAATATTTATCACGTAGTATCACTTTTTCACACTGTATGTACTAAAACAATTGAAATTTACCTAGTCCCAGTAACAAACAATTGATTTAAAAAATGTTATTCCAAATAACAAGATGATATTTGGCGGTCGTGCTTCTTTTGTCACAGATCAGAATAGCATTAGCTACTCTTGATGGTTCAGTGACATCACAATATGCAGACAGAGAATCTGTTGCTAGGCAACTCCTTTGTTGTATCTTTCTTTTTTATTGGTGAACATTCAATGTTTGTCTGCAAAAAAACGACCGCCACATGGATATTTTTAGAATTCAGTTTACTCAATTCACTCGTTGTGAGAGCTTTACAAACAAACAATAGAACGTATGATGTTACTGTTCTGTTTGTTTTAAAGTGAAACGCTATCCGTCGCTAATGTAAGGACCAACAAGGCCACAATATCGTGTCTAAGGGACAGTAAGATGGCACTCAGGTCGTACAGATGAATCTCTACTAGCCTTGCCTACGTTTCGTATATATTGCAATAGTAATGTTTATTCTTTGCGAACTTTGTTTTATTGAATGCTGAATGTCGTTGCGTGTACATTTCCAATACTTTCAACTAAGGTCGATGTCAAATTGCTTCTATATAGTTTATTCAGTAGCTCGTGTCATGTTTACTCACCCTGTTGTAACAAGTGGACAGGGCTTTGCGTGAGTTGTGCCCAGCTCAAGGCTTACATGCAACATCACTTAATCGACAAACTAATCAAGAATAACAATAGTTTAATAGTCACACATCTCTAATTGTCATAAGTCGTAAGTTTTCATCCGTAGGTAGGCTACCTTCATTTTCACTTAAAACATGACAATAATATATTTAAAATAAATCCATGTACTTAATTATTACAAGCAGTAAGATGGAAAATATTAAAATGAGATCGCACATGCTTCAGAATAAATTATTTTGACAACATTTGATGGCATATTGCATGTTTTACTGTATTTTGGATGCATTACAAAATGGCTTCTACTTAATGGCCTGTGATTGGTCGCTGTCACTAAGCGGCAGCCATTTTGTGATATTTTCACTCGCTCCATAAAAAATGCAACATGAGCACACTTAAAAAGTTCGTTTAGTTAAACAACTACATTGGTTCTCTGCATAATTATTGTAATTTTGTATCTAAACCAAACTTAAATCACATACCTCTATTTCAGCTAATCTTCAGTAGGCCTTCATTAATCTAGCGGTCTGTACATACTTGACGAGTATCTGCAACAAGTAGATATTTGCCTTTTCCTTGCTGGCTATACCATAAACAAGTCTTATGGTAGCGCATGGACTGCATAGTGGTTCAGTTATGTAGAATTTGGTCGTGTCATTTCTCCCCATCAACAACTTTAGGTACCAACCACATACTGTGATTTACCTTTCCTCCATTCGGAATACTTACAACCTTTTCAAGCATTAGAATATATTTTTATTTCAGAAATATTGATTGCAGTGATTGACAGTTGATAGAATCAAAGGATTTTATTTCAAATGGGGGATTTAATTTTTTTTAGTAGCTTATATCGTAGCTTCTCACCAAAATGTTCACAAGCCACCTACATTCGTCCTATTAATATCTAGATTAAGTAAATCGTTAATTTATTCAATGTTTATAACATGATAAGTGGGACTTTATACTTCATAAAGTAACTTTCTTCACGATACTTAAAATACTCAAATGAAGAAATTTTTTTGTAGCAAAGATTCTTTCTTAAAACACGACAAACTTATTTTGCATACAACCTATTTGTTCCACGTTGACTAAAGGATGTAGTCACTTTTATTCAAGTGTGTATTACGTGAAAAATACGACGTGTACTGTTCATCGTTGTGAAACATGTAGTGGTGCTGTTACCATATACCTGTGATAACAAGAAACGTTCAAATTATTCTTACAAAGGATCGCGTTGTACAAAATCACGTTGTACTATCGCAAAAAATTATTGAATCGTAATGTTTACGTTTATTTTGGTTTTTCTTTCACTTATTAGTAACCCACGGCCATGATTATAAATACCATTATTGAAATGATAAAACAAGTTCACTTCAGGGTATATCAAATTTAAATAAAGTAAATTAATTCGATTTTCTATAAACTCCCTGAATCTTGAATACTAAGAAATAACTGCCAATACAACGATACATCGTTACTACATTCTTTATAAACATTTTGCCTAGTAGTAACAAGAGTGTAGTTTCTATAAATGAAACTTTCAAATTTTCTTTAATCTTCAAAAATAAAATAGATTTATGATCTGGCACGCGAATGAGAACAAACTTGAGTTTGGGGCTGTGTGGACATTTTTGTAGGGAAACACTCGTGGTTTTGTTGCTTTTGATGATGTTATTAACTTCAGGAATAGCCCTTAAGTTACATAGAGTGAGGAACATACAGAATAATCTCAGCACAATGTAGGACAAACTAAAATTACCCTCACTAATCGAGAGGTTGTTGTTAGAGGCTACTACATCAGTGACGTTGTAACGCAAGGTCCGTCACTCCCCTAGCTTGTCAAACTCCCAACCAACTCCTTCCAGGGGATTGACGAACCTTGCTTGTAATCTGCAAAGACAGAAGAACTCCCAGAACTGATGTAAAGTATCGTACAGCGACCGTATACTTCATAAAACTGTCAAGAGATAGCGCTGCTAACTACACCATTGTCTGCGCCATGTTAGTTTCAATCAATGGCCGGCAATTCCAGGAACCAGTTTAACAACACCTGTGCATAAGTTCATTTTGTTGCCACCAGATTGCACACAGTCTCTTTTTAGTGCCGAATAGTTTCATATAGATAATGAGGCCTGTTATTCTACAGGCATATTCTTTATCTTGCCATGCATCGACAACTATGCTAGGATTGATCTGCGAACCCGCACTTATGATGTGCCACCTCAGGAGGTAAGACCCTATATCGATTATTGCCACTCACAATCGATCCAAAACTCATACTTGCATGCACTACCAGGTAAGGCTTGTATGGTATGCATGCTACATCATGTAGGTACGACGTAAACGACTATCGACTATATATTCGACCCTAAACTAGGCAATACAAGATATGATTTGATTGATAACGAAACGTTTACTTATTATCAATCAAATGCAATCTCGTATCTGTAGTATTAATAAATAAATTGCAATCGATATTAGCTCTAAATTATAAAGGTATAATCTAAGCGTGATCTAACTAAAATGATATCGGTATTAATATAGACTATTGACGCAATTTCGATATTTTCATTGTGATTTCATTCTTAGCAACCCCTTTTGTGAAAATTGACGAAAACGACGATGGACTGTCATAAGCGTACGTGGTTAATTGTTATTCGATGTTTTATGTGCATTTGCTTGCGCAGACGCGATGTTGTTTTGCTGCGTGGCCTTGAATGTCAATGTTCCTAGAATTATTCATTGGTGACACAAAATGACCTATTTAACTCATATTTACTAGTCAACGATATAATGCCACAAACGAAAGTTAGGAAAAAATAATATTACGTGAATCAACTAAGACATAGGGGTGGATGAATGCTTATTCCATTATGAAAATAAAGTTATATTCAAACCCCAAATAAAAATCCACTATTATTTTATTGTTTTGAACCTGGTGGTGCCAAGCGCCAATAGATTCAAATGCATTTTATTTAATATGAATCTATGTTGTAGTAACTTTGAATGCGTGCATATCACATCTATTGTTTCAGAATAGTATAGGGATAAAGATTTCTACACATTATAGTATTACATTTCGAGGATCACATATTTTAGTTTCAATTTAGAAATTGTCGTATGTATTGATGTACTATTTCAAATCTCCCAGACTTCTGGGAACCAATTTACTCACAACAATGGAGGTTTTATTTAGACTTGAACAACGCATTATTCAGAAGGTATTTAAATCCTACTAAACGAAAAAGACATTGTTAAATTATTAACGAATTCCGAGTGAAACAAAAGCCTACACTTGGGTCTTCATTCCTTGTGCTATTCTAATCGAAATGTTCCATTGTGCTTTGCTGCAAAGTTCAACCAACACAACGCCCTCAGTTTTGCAAAGTCTCCAAGCGGCGGTACCATTGTAGTATTCAAGCGCGTAGAATTGTATTAACTAAGCACACAGTCACATTAATTCATACTCCAAACATAAAGCTAACACAATGTCATCTCAAAACGATGTCTTATGTAAATCCTCCAAAAGATCCCTGGACTAATTAATCTTGTTTAACTCAAGGACGAATGAGTTATTGTAATTTCGAGCTTAAGGGATTTGAATAGGTGACGCTAAAAGAGGTATTAATAATACAGGGCATGCGCTGTAGAGTGGACCGCCTGGAACTCTCTTTAGGCCTGTGTAGAGGTGGCCCTTAACAGCAATAGGTACAGTAGCTCGCAATATAAACCATGTAAAATTAAAGTGTATTATATCGATATTTTGAGAACGCTTCAACATTGAAAAGTGATACGTACTCGAAATTCGGGATAGTACATTTTAAAACATTCAAATATTATAATTGTTACATATTTTATTTCTTTATTAAATTCAATGATTTAGAATTGATTGATTTTTTTAATTGACAATAGTAAAATTTACGATATTTGACAATATTAATTTTTTTAAATTTTTAAATTTATTGTTTAGCTGATACAAAACATAATTCCGCGTAGGAATCACTGTTTCAATGTCTTGAAACGTTTTCAAGATATCAATGAAAGACGTCCCCTTTACCCTTAATCAACTAACCTTTTGGACATAAAGGAATTTGCGTCAGGGGAAGGCATCCCTTTCAAGGTCGGCTGTGTCTCAAAACACGACATGTGTATCGAACTCATTTATTGCTGTAGGCATGATTGTAGCTAAGTAGACTATTATTAATTCAGCTTGACCTTATTGCATGGTATGTCATTATCGCTTTTGCATGTTACTTGATAAATTGCATAATATGTTGATATTTTGTACTTGCACTCAGCGTAATTGTGTAGCATGAATTTTTTGTTTGGGCATTCTTGTTTATATTAATCGATGTCGCGTGAAACTAAATTATCCATTTTGTATATAATGGATTTCTAATCATAAACATCATTCCAGGCTTTTGCCTGGACTGAGATATCAAAAATAAATTAAAATTTGTACGTGCATCATTATAATGCGTGAATAAATAAACACAAATCTAAAAAATACAATAAAAATAAGAATAATAATAAAACTCAATCTAAAACAATACACTTGAAATGCTAATGTTTGTTATAATGTACAGCTGTTGCTACCGTGCACTACATGTTCAACCACTAATAGGTAACAATTATTGTTAGGTGTGATTTGTTGTGTGTATTATATTGCCATTGCACTGTGCAACCATTGATATCAAGTTAAGGTACCACCCGGAGCAAATTTGATTTTCTTACATAGACATACTGATAAACATACAGAGAGTGAATGTAGAAAATGATCTTATCTTACTTATCACATATTCAAAAACATGTTTACACTTTCTTTGTATTGTAAGGTCTAATTACGTTGTAGCTTCTTTAAGAAGTAAATACAGTGGGGAATCTAAATTTGTGTGTGTGTATTAAACTCACATTTATTTATATGGCGAAGTTTGGAAAACAATTTAACAGAAAAAGTTTTTGCGTTACATTTTTCATCCTCTGCTATAAAACACACATTTTTACTGGTGGATGAAAAAATATCTACAGCAAAAACTATCATTGTTACATTTTTTCCTTATTTTCTAAATATCAATAAATGCCGGTTTATACCGTGGTTTATTTATACTATAAAAAAGTGTACTCTCCGTGTAGCTCTTTCAAATAGCTACAATGTAATTTGAGTTTACTACGCAATATTGCGAATTATTCGCAACTAAAATATGTGATGAGACCACATTTTGTATTCCCTATATAATATTTTTTGTATGGATATTTACGGCAATCACATTTTGGTCCATGTGGTACGATAAACCAATGCTTCCTGTTACATTTTAAACAAAATCCAACATAGGATAAATCAATAGATAATCTTAATCTAGTCTCATTGCTTGGCTTTAGTTGGCTCGAATTTCGAATGTGTGTGAATCGTGAATACCTCACGAGATTGTTCTCAGTTAACTCACTAGAGTCAGCCATCATTTTCTACATAGATAAACTCTATACGAAAACTGTAGATACGTTTCGGAACATACATTTATTAAGTAGACTAATAATACCTATTTGTGTTCTTGTATTGTACCAACGATTTTTAAATTCAATACATTTGTATCAACTAACAGCACCAGCAATTATTGTATCTTTTTTTCAGGCAATGTCAAATAAAACAGTGCTTTTCTTTACTCTAACACGCTTAAATAACGAACTTTCTCAACATTATTCAAATTATATTGTATTACTTGTTATCACGGCTGCCATTGTGTGTCAAGCACAACAATCTGGATGTTGTACAGAACATATAACAGCCTTGATTTAAGGTAATGCTTTTGTGTTTTTTTTTTTTTTTAACAAAACGAGAAAACCCCGATAGGATTCCCTTTCGTCTGTAAAGATCTAGGCTAAGTCACATTCATATATTCTCTCCCATCAATAAGTCTGTGGATCACCATGTCAACTAACTGTTGTGCCGCAGGTGTTGACCAAGGACAGCGTGACAGTCTCCGTTGACGCTGTCGTCTACTACCGCGTCTCCAACGCGACCATCTCGGTCGCAAATGTCGAGAACGCTCACCACTCGACTCGCCTGCTGGCTCAGACCACCCTGCGGAACACCCTGGGCACCAGGAATCTGCATGAGATCCTGAGTGACCGGGACACCATTTCGGCAACCATGCAGGTAAACAAACTAGGGACGTGATATATACCCTGAGGAATACCCTGAAAACGAGGAATCTGCATGAGATTCTGAGTGATCGGGACACCATTTCGGCAACCATGCAGGTAAACAAACTAGGGACGTGATATATACTCTGAGGAACACCCTGGGCACCAGGAATCTGCATGAGATTCTGAGTGATCGGGACACCATTTCGGCAACCATGCAGGTAAACAAACTAGGGACGTGATGTATACCCTGAGGAACACCCTGGCCACCAGGAATCTGCATGAGATTCTGAGTGATCGGGACACCATTTCGGCAACCATGCAGGTAAAGAAACTAGAAACGAGAGATATACCCTGAGGTGTATTAGTAATCTGCATGATATTCTGAGTGGCAAGGGCATCATGTCAGCAGCAATGTAGGTAAACAAACAAAGGACGTATCTATACTGCACTCTTAATAATTGGAATCAACATGACATTCTGCATGAACAGGAAAACATATTTTCGGAAACCAAGCAGGTAAGTATAAACTCGTAGCAAAGTATATCCCTGTTAGTGACAGAACATGTAACTGACCCAATGTGGGTAAATCATCAGGTAAAATCATCAAAACGTAGTAGTGTATATAATAATAACTTTTACTAAAAGGATCTGTAGGTAGTTATATTAATTGTTGTGATGTTGACCAACGACCACACATCACTGATATGTTTGGCACTCAAAAGGTGCATGACCTGATGAAAGCACTGAGAGTGCACTGAGTAACCGAGACCCCACTTCTGCACAGACTTCACCACAGATCACCAACGACGCTACTTCCCACACCGTGATTCTTCATGGTATGTAGGCCTACGTGGAGGTTGAGCTGGCACTTGACTCGTTTTGGACATTTGGGCACCATGAGTCAAGGGTTTGAATTAGGGGTGCTATGCTGATCAGACACGATTCATATTTTGGAGACAATATTAGGGATTTTACCTGGGAATGCTTTTTGAGAGAGGCAAAAACGTTAATACGTTACATGTTAAATTATAACAATGTTAATTTAACTAGCAAAAAGAAAACAATAGTTATAATCTACGTAAAGTCTATCTAACATCACTTATAGGCAAGCTTAATTAGCAACAAGAAAATGTTCCAATTTTTCAGTTCTAAATAAAAAGACACACCTCAAAATACAAATTTACGATTTTATACAGAAATCAGCCATTTTTTGTATGGTACTGGAGACATTTTATGTATTTCTCAACACACAATAATATTTTCAACTTTATACAAAGCAGATTTTCTCAAAGCCTCTTTCTCCATTAGCGTTACAACCTACCTCTGCAAAATTGAAGTCGTGTTTGCTTAAAAAAGTTTCCCGTGTAACATTGAAGGTAAAGTTCAGCAACACTCTGCTACGTTGCAAAGATCAAAGGGCGCACCCTTAAACGTGCTCGAAGCTAATTCAATTCCTGAAGGGATGTGGGGAAGGGGGAGCGTGTTGCCTGTTGCTTATTGCTTGTCACGGTGCACGCGATTCTTTGCCGTAAACATCAAGCGCACATTTGCCAACCGGTAGTAGGAAGTCACAGGTGGCAGTGTGCCTTTTTCACGTTTAGTCAGATGTAATTTACTTAGGATTATAAAGTAAAGGGTATTATGAATAAGGGTGAAAGGAGGTAACTACATCTGCTTCACAAATTGCATTATTTTGTTATATTTAAAACTGGTGTCAAGACCATGGCACTGGAAATTGCACAAGCTGTTGCTTAGGTAGGTGCAACTTAATTAATCACAGCTATATTCGAATAATGTTCATCTCATAAAGTTCTTCAATGATCTGCTGTATCCTAAGGTTGAATGGATCGGATGATGTGAGGGACACAAACAGTACACAGTCCTGTGTGTGTCACAGTTACAGTACCAAAGTCGTCCAAGTAAATCCAATCGAAATGAAATGAGTTTCTTAAAAGTCGGATTGGTACCGAATTGATTTCGAATACTCGCATTGCTTTCCAAGACAATTATTGGAGAACCTAGATTACTCTTATCAGTTGAGTATGATTAGTAATGTGATTATCAGGACTCAACTACGGTATCCCTGCATTCGTCTATGAGACCCATATCTTAGTTTAGGGTGGAAGAATAACGTTGGGCCCTCAGCAACTGAAGCACATAGGTTCAACAATCAGCCGACGTTGACTTTCACACAACTGAAGCGTCGGGTGTAAAAACATGCCCTACGCGTCTTGTCAAATAGCTATTCATAACAATTCAGTGAACCGTTGAAGACTTTAATCTTGTAAATGCGTTTTATGGCCGATCTTTACTACCTTTTTCGAAGTAGACAGCTTGTAATATTGCTAAAACGTTGATTGGGTTTCTTTTTATCGGCACAAGACTTTCTCGTCAATTCGAGTTTTCTGTCTGAATGGAGAAGACCATGAATCAAAACCTGAAAGAAACGTTTTTTACCTTTCCTAATTGTTCGACCAGTGTGCGAGTGGCAGCCGAGGGGGTGGGAGGGGGGGGGGGAGGGGGGGGGGGGAGGGGGGGGCATATGAGACGTCCGACCCAATACACAGCTACGCTACACTTTCTTGATTGATCATATTAGACAAGGCATTCTTTTCAGTTTTTAGCTTTATCGCAAAGAAAGATTGATTATGTCAGTTGTGGAAATGAAGTTGAGGTATTATAAGTAGACAAGAAAACAAAAAAACTACCTCATAGTCTTACGAAAATCAGATACTCTTTTAGAAATTTCACAATCCATTAAATACAAAACTGATGCGCTTAGCTGAAGCTATCCGAACTCAGTAGGGTATACGACGGTTCAAAGATTCTAAGGAGAAATACCGGTTCGGTTTTCACCATCAAGTCTCTCCACCCTCCTTCCTCAATGGTATAACAAAAATGGTATAATGGTATTAATGGTCAATGATATCATCACACTTTCGAATGTTAGTGTAGACGAGATTGTGCGTAGTCACATCTCTCCCCCCACCCCTCATGTCAAACTTGCAAAGCGATGCACTGGTCGCAACAAACCCATAATTCCCCTCAGCCTCACCTAATCTCCCCCCCCCCCCCCCTCGCCGTGACGCGTTTCTCCTAACTTTGAATATTGTTTGTGACAGGTTATCAAGAGCCATGATAAGCAGTAAATGTAAAGGGGGGAGGGAGTGCCTGCCCTGCCAGATTATTGGATCACAAACTAGTACTCAGAAATACATCACGTCTTTGAAGTTGCACTCTTTTTCCCAGAATCATATGTATAGTTTTTGCTTGGCTATCCTATTACGACGGTCTTTCTATTATCCGTCAAAAGTCAGTTTTAATAGTATTATCTGCACTTTATATTTATATAAGCATTTTTAAAGTGTGAAATACGAGCTCCGAGCATATGTGAATCAATTCACGTTTTTCATTTTTTATAAAATTGAATAATGTTATTATTATGTTTAGTAGGTAATGTGAAAAATTTAGCAGAGATGAAAACCTTCGCGCAATTGTTGTTAATGTCGCTTTCTATAACGTGTTTAATATATATATATATATATATATGATTTCTCAGACTTTGTTGGTTGCAATATGTAAAGAAAGGATACATTTTACGGTTAAACCAATCTAAATTTTATTTTTAATGTTTATTATTATTTTTAATTTTAAACGTTGACTTATCATTAAAAATAAAATTTAGATTGGTTTAACCGTAAAATGTATCCTTTCTTTATATATATATATATATATATATATTACGCATAAAACGCATCCAGAATAAAAATGTGGAGTAGAATGCATCGATTCGTTTGTAGATTGGCTACCCTTCCTTCCTTCTCCAGTCTCCCAGAATAAATTGCTTGTGGGATTTTACATTATTTCCAACAGCGTTTTGCTTCTATTCCCACTTGTCTCAGAGTGTAATTAGTTTCCCATTCTTTCAGACTGTGCTGGATGAAGCTACAGACTCATGGGGGATCAAGGTGGAACGGGTCGAAATGTAAGTGTCTACCTTGTATATTATACTATCATCATTCACCATATAACCTTTAAAAATCACATATACCTTACCTACCCTTCAAATCCAGTGGAGATTATTTCCGGGACTCTAACACAAATCGTTACTTTGGGCAGATTCTTCACAAGTTCAAATGCGCCTGGTTGGGGTGGTTTTATTTATCGGAATATCCGTTTGATCATTCCACATACCAGTCTAGATTTATAAAGTAAGTTTTATGCTTTGGTTATGAAAATAAATCGTGGTTGCATACATCTATGTAATCTTGTTCTCAATCAGTATTTCCTCTTTGCGTCTACTTCCATTTATTCGCATCCGGTATAGTCCATGTACCGGATTGTCCCAGATTGTCTCTTGTCCTGACTGCGTATTTCAATGTTGATCTAGTTCTGCTAATGACACTATAGACTACTAGACGATTCTGCCTTGGAAATATAGGCAATGAGTTTATAAATGATTCATATTCATTGAATTGCCTCATTTTACATTCTTCAGTCAACATTACCTCTGTACTTACTAAATCCACAATCACCATAATCAGCATTTTATAAAGAATTGTTTTGGAACTCCGTTTTCCCACTCTTAGTACATGATATACACGAATAGACAGAAATAGTAAGTACTCACCTTGAAATGACATAAACATAATTCAAAAGAGCAAAATAAAAATGTATGATGAACCAAGACTCTAAACCGGGAGATTATATAAATACATAAATACCACCCGAACAGTAACCACGGTCATAAACATAAAAAAAATGTGTTTTGGTAGTTATGGACGTGGTTACTGGTCGTATGGTGTTTATTTAAAATATTCAAAACGTAAAATGTCCATGAAAACTCTTACCTACGTTAATAAGCAAATATGTTCATTTATCGTTTTACAATAATGATACTGTGAGACAGAATAATGCATATAGAATGCAAGTGCATGAGTGACATGACTTGAATCAATAATGTTCGTGTTACAGCAAGGACTGTCGACTGCCCGTTCAACTGCAGCGTGCAATGGCTGCCGAGGCCGAGGCTGCTAGGGAGGCCAGGGCTAAGGTAGGCAGCTTACACTTATAGGGACGTGTCCGAATAGTACCAAGACGACGTTCATTCTTATTCTTGGTCTTGATTTTACGTCATCAATCGTCCGTGACGTATCTAGTAACGTCCAAATAGTCTCGCGCGGCGTGACAATGTCACTAAGAATAAGAATAAGAAGGAGAATTGAAAGTGCACACTAGATTTCATTCCGAAAGATGGCGGACGATGGGTCAGAACATATCTCAGTTAATTGTTAAGTATTTAAAGTCCGCGGCTTTCAAAAGTTACTGCAATGAAATTATTATTAAATAAAAAATGCATATTTGATCCTACATTTTGGTTATACATGTCGATTTAAAAAAATGTGGATCTTGATGACGCGTTACGATCCTAACCCTACTTGCATCAAGTAATGTCCGGCTCTCGTCCGAATACGTGAAACTGGAGCGAGAATCAGAACAAGACCAAAGGACAAGAACAAGACTAAAGAACAAGAATGAAATCAAGAATGGTATTCAGACACGTCCCTATTCCGTCTATCTATGTTCCATTCTATTGCGAGCTACGATCACCTCAGGCTACGACACTAGCTCAGGCTGTACATTCCCTTGAGTCGCTATAGCTGCTTTGGAACTGCTGATGAATGTGATCAGGAACCGTCATGTCCGATCACAGTGTGGTTGAGTGGAACTGGGAAGGTTGTCCAATTGTTAGCTCAGGTGGGATTGTTAGAATATCTGTTTCGAAAACCTATTTGAGTGAATAATTAGCAACCCCCTGCCAGTCATCTCTTTATGTTAGGATAGGTCGTTCTTCACCGTTGAGTGAAGAAAGATTGAATGACGTGGTAATGGCACAAGGACTTTGAAATCTATAAGGAGAACATAAAGAAGACTAGAGAATACCCTAAACAGTCGGTCAGTTGGAAACTGTGCCATTTCTTGTGCTCGCATCTGGGAGTGAAACTCATAACAGTGTCTTACCCAGACACTGTTCGTTACCATTCATCCAACATTCATAAACAAAACAGACTATTTTGAGATGAATGGACTGACTGATTGACTGACAGGCAGACAAAGAAACCTGGTAGACTAATGACTGTCAGGCCTTCACTCAATTTACCGAAGAGACAAAAGAGATAACAGCTGAGATGGCGAAAGACACTCTGATATGTGGACTAATTGACATGTTGTTTGGCTTTACTGTTGTTGCATTGTTATGAATGTGTATCTGTATACATTATTTCTCATTGCTTCTCTTGCATAATATTGAATGGTTTGCTCGTTGTTTGAATCATATCTTCATGTTTGTAATGCAACTGCCACGGGAAGGCTACGCTCACACGGGTTGGCTAAGATCTCCTCCCCCCACCTCTCGCCATCGTGGAAATTTAAATCTAAAAGAGTTTACATTTAATTATACATTAGTTAATATAATACGAAAGTAAACATTTAAAAAGTGAGAACATTAACACAGTACACGGATATAGTGGTGTCAGTGGTATAAGACTACTAGTTTTCTTTATATTGATATTTTCACAGTATCCGGGGATATATTATATTTCCTCAACAGTTATGAAATCAAACTGTGAATATTTCTCATAACAAACGTGTATTTAAGCGCTTATGGATTCAGACAAACGTTGTTTATTATCTTATTCGGTCGCCACTGATAATCAAAAGTAACGTTCCAGCGATATTCAAGTACACTTCCGGTACATGTTAAATTGCAGCCCTCACTTGCAACACTTGTAACAGGAGACATAATCAATAGTGCAGTTTTGAGGCCGTGAAAGAGGGTTGCAATTAATGTAGGTTATGCTGAAAGGTCAAAGGTGGTGCCTGACGGAGATGGATGTATTTTTTGTATCTCTGTCTTTCTCGCACATCAGTGCATGCGACATCGCCCTTCCAGTTACTAGACTGATACATATTTACAACAGCAACAAACAGTCGTATAACCGACAGTTTTCAAGCGTTTCGTTTATTTTTTGTCAACGTTCACGTGATGATTTATTCAGTTACATAAAATTTTCATTGCTGTACTAAATCTTCATTCTACTGCGTAATATTAGGCATATGTGGTCTATACGAACATCACCAAGGTTAAAACGCAATTGATTCTTGCACAGTCTTACTGAGCGCTCTGTATAGACATCAAGCCATCGTTATGAATATATCTATAAATACCTTCTGACAGAATATTAATGTTACAATATTTGTCATCTTTTTTAGATGTTGGTCTTTTATGATTCTGTTACCAAATACATTTAAAAAGATGTGTCTTCTTGTCCTCGTTGGAATCGTTATCGTCACATTGTTTTTAACGGCTTATAAATCTGTCACGACCCACGAACTGTTTTAATTTAATTCGTATGTACAAAGTTACAATATGTAGCCATAGTAATATTTTCAATTGTACCACACGACGTTCAATGACACATGAATGATCAATGCGGAATGCTATTTCCAAGACACTTTCAATAAGAATTTAGAGATTGTCGTTAAAATGGTTTACGTTTAGTTAGCGTATACTTACCCTGAACAATAATCGAAAAGGAATTAGTGTCCTTCATTAATAATTGAGGTTTTTTAATAGTATTAGTGTTTGTTTGTTTAAATTATTATTTTTTTTTTATAACAATGTTTCACAAATATATGTTCTTAAGGCTAATGCTGGGTTTGAGTCATAAAACAGATCTAGGAAATTCTTTCAAGACCATGCAAACATCTACATATATTTAGTCACGTGACAAGAGGCATGCCAGGTAAATCTAGTGTGCACCCTACAGCAAGGGTGACTATGCAAATTAATCATCTGAGTGTTCTGATATTAGGTGATTGCCGCCGAGGGAGAGCACAAGGCTTCGCGTGCTCTCCGGGAGGCTTCGGAAGTGATCGGAGATTCCCCGGCCGCTCTGCAGCTGCGCTATCTGCAGGTGAGTTGTCGTACTCACTCAACCTCAGCATGAGTTACCGACCGAACTGGATAATGTGTATGGAATCATCCACGTCGTTGTTGTTGTTGTATCATCACTCAGCGGCCAATTCCTTATGGGTAACAGCCCTTAATTCGCCTGCCTAAAATTTCAATACCGAGCAGTTGCCATGGGGATGATCTTCTTACTAAGACCTTGGAGTAAAAGATACTCCCAACTTACAGTGTATAATGTTGCGTAAGCAAATGGACGTATTCCTATAGTAATTTAAAAGTTGTGGTCGGAACAACTGTGCTTATACTGCAATCAGGAACAATAATTACTTTCAAAATGGATGTAGCTGTTGGAGGTTTCATTTAGGCACAAACTGAAATGGTTCGACGTATAAATTACATGTGTGGACGTTTAGGGAGATTTAAATGGAAAGTTATTTAAATTGACGCCAAAATAACATACCTGCGGAAAAAACTATTTTGAAGTTTCTGTTATGTTTGCCTTATTTCAAACGGTAACTGCTCGGTACAATGACAAGGGTACGAAGTTGTTTGTAGAGTCAGAATATAGTCGTGCATTTTGTATAATCTTCACTTTATAGTAGGAACGAGGGCTCACGGAAACAGAATAGTTAATGAAGCCCTACCCGTTAAATTAGAGACACGGTTAAAAGTTTCAAAGTACCATGGATGAAGGACGTAAGAGGGAATAAACAAATGGTTTGTTGACTTTTGCCAGGGCTAGAGAAAATTAAAAAATACATTTAGAAAATGAACAAGTATGTATTGTTTGGTCCTCATACAATACTTTTGAAATATACTTATAATATGTTCTAGTGACTGTCGTTTAAAATCAGAGAATATGTACAAATGTTTCAATAAAGTTAATTGGATTATTTCAACTTCTCCTCGAACTGAAAACGCGTATTGACTCTACGTGACGTCGTATAGTTACTTCACGTGACGTCACTTAATGTATATCGACACAATAACGCACTTGTGTTTAAACAAATTGCATGTGAGGAAAATTTTATAGTTCCATGTTAATAGCTACAAATTATCAATGTGGGGAAAATAAAAATGTATCGCTTTAAATTTTTAACAATTTCGCTCTATTTTTTAAAAGACATATTTCAATTCGTATATACATATTTTAAAACTTACACAATACACAGGCCGTCGCCATGGTTCATTTAGTAGCGTAAGGCAAACAAGTTTTTAAACCACAGCTGAGAAGAAAATTAATGATTGGTTTTGTTATCTTGCATATCTAATCTGTATATTTGCACATCATGTCTGTATTAGCAAAACAACACAAGTTTCAAAAACAGACAGAAAATACTCTAGTAAACAAAATGATAATATGTTAATACACACAATGTATACATTTAATATAATACATACATGTAACTGAACCGTGTTATATGTTAGGAACACATCTACAACTTTAAAAAACAGACAGAAAATACTCCAGTGAACATAATTGTAACATATTGAATTATTCATATACAAATCTATCAAATAACCTTAAATAAACACTTTTCTGTGCCAGTATGATTCTTCTTTGTATTTACAATGGAATTGAAAACATTATTTTCTTCCCGTCTGTGAACGGTTGTATTTTGGTACTTGGCTTGATGTCTGTCGTCTTCGTTCGTTCTTTTCTTCTTGTTGGGGTGTTTTGTTGCTGTTAAACCATGTGAAGTTGCAGTTTTTCAGTCACATCTCAAGATTAAAACTCTAAATCGTCAAAATATTTATAGATATAATTTACTACCTAAACCCAATAATACAGATTTTATAATCAACATTTATAATATTATATTCTGTAGGATTCTTATTTTGTGTATACAGTCCATAAATCAAAATAACAACCCTACTGATTATGACAGCAGAAATAGAAATATTTATATGCAGCTTGCTTACTAAACTGCATCTTTCAATTTATCATTTTGTCGATGTTGTGTATCATCAAAGATTACTGTGGTTTCATCACGATATTTGACTAAGGTCCGATCTCACCAAACATTGTTAAGTCTCCGATTCAATATTCAGGGATTAGCAACCATGGTTTATGCAACAAACAACGCAAAGTGTCTTCTAATGGTCGCCATGTTTGTTTATAGAAAATCTCCGAAAAACGGCTAACCTTGGGACTAAAGAGGTTTGGTGAACCCGGGCCTAGACAACTGTATTTCGTGCGGTTTTAATATTGGGGCGTCCCTCCGTTCAAGGTCACGCCGCTAGGTGTAGCTGCAGCGCTGCAAGCGCGTTGACCCGGTAGTCTGTATCCATGTTGTTGATCTGTTTGTGTGTCTCTCTTACCATCCTTTAGACTCTGAACACCATCTCGGCGGAGAAGAACTCAACCATCATCTTCCCCCTGCCGATAGGTGTAACTGCAGCGCTGCAAGCGCGTTGAGCCAGTAGTCTGTATCCGTGTTGTTGATCTGTTTGTGTGTCTCTCTTACCATCCTTTAGACTCTGAACACCATCTCGGCGGAGAAGAACTCAACCATCATCTTCCCCCTGCCGATCGACCTGCTCACGTACTTCATGAAGTCCGCGACTAAAGAATGAGGTATTCCCCAAGGCCAAGAGAAACAGACCAATGACGTGAGACGTTGCCTCGATCCCTTGGCATATTTTGGGACTCAAGAATTTTCTCACGAATAATATTTTCATCCGTTTCTATTATTTTATTATTTAAATATCTTACGATATATTTCAATATTATAAGAATTTTTTATTTAAAGTATACTCTCTTTCAAGTACTCATTCAGTTACTGATGCGCTAGTGTAAACAATATAAAATAGAGAAGCATTCTAGCTAGGAAAAACCCTTATTATTTCAAGCCCTGTAACGTAGGGTCTCTTTACTCTTAGTTGTGTTACTGTCCCTCGCTGGATAAGCTGAACAAGCCCATAGGGTCTTTCTTAGGACTGACGATCATTCTAATAGACCAATAATTCCGACCATTTGAAAGAAAAGAGGCAATTGCTTGATGGAATGTCTAGCTTGCATTATTATAATGCCTAACCAAAGTGCGATGCAGTAACACAGACAAGTAATTTTTTTTTTTTATCGTTTTTGTGTTTCTAGTCCGATTTCCAATACGAAACCATTTTCTTTAGTATCGAAAATTATCTTTTGGATTGTTTGCGCTAATATTGAAAGTTAAAACCAACCATTTTAAAATGTAGCTTTTTCTATAATGTTGTGTGCTTATGTTTAAGTTATTATGGGGAAGATATTATGTTCAGAGTTAATTATATATCCACGTTTAATGTCCCAGGCTATCTTGCTAAACATTACATCGTGTTTCCGTCAAAAGTTATTTAATGACGAGTAGAAAAATATATAAACATGACTTTTATGTAGCTGATCGGTAATATACATTGAACTGATTAATAACATCATATTAATAGTTACTAGCTAACCGATAATACGCGAGATTCGGAAAACGTGAGTTACAAATTATATACGTGGTAGCTACTCGTATAATTCAATATGGCTGCCGGTATTTTGGCGCCATTTCCGGTGTGTATGATGGCGTTATCTGTCGGATTAAACATGAACTAAGTGCTCGTTTAGTTTACTGATCAGTTCTCAGCGCATTGTGCAAGGACTGAGTCGTTGACTGTAATGTCTTCTATATCATATTCATACCATATGATTGTCAAAAGATATGCACACAGTTCACGCAGTCTCTACGCACTTCTCAACGCGTTTGTTGTGAATGGCAAGGATTGTGTCTCGACTGTCAGGTTATATAATCAAGTCGATCGTCATTATTAGGCTCATCATAAGAATATGTGTTCAGATTACTCACAGAATAGAATAAGCACAATGCTCAGAATTATTTTCCACGTTGTCTCTCGAGAAATGTTACTTCTCAAGATTGTCTATATGTTTAAGATTAAACCATAAAGATTAAATGAAAACAACAAAACAATCACTAAATGTTAAAAAGCATTTCTATTAAAATAGATGCGAAAACTTTCAACTTTATGTCAACAAAAAGTTAAGATGAGTTTTTATAAGAAGTATTATTTATCTTCTCTCCGTTTAATCACATAATAGGTATGCGCGTACGGTCAACCCCCAGTTTACGGTACATGCTATGATGAGATGTAACTTGAAAAAATTATACTCACTAGTCAATGTTTTTGGAACCGACTTTGAGACATTTACTTAAATAAGTTTGTATATTGAATGAAGGAAGAGTGGTCTGTGTTCTCACACGTCAGTGTGGGCTACGTTGTTTTGATGTGGCTCCGTATAGCCAAGTATTATGACTTGGCAAGCCTTCACTGTAAAAATCAAATTGTTAATTTCTTACTATGAAATAATCACACACAGTAATTGTGTTTAAAGCTTTTGGACTTGTGTACATTTATATGTACAAAAAACAAAATAGCAGCTAAATATGCGTGAGAATTTTCAATTTTTTTAATTGAAATTGTATTTGTAAAAACCTTGGTAAGATTTTGTAGATGGCTTCATAAAGCATAATGATGTTTATTTAATTTTGCGATAAATGAGTGTTTAGGATATACATCTTCGTGTATGGTTTATGCAAACGTTTTGCCCCAAATAACTACCCCACGATGTTAGAGGTTATCTGTATTAGCCACGACCGTAGGACATCCCACGTCGCCCACGTCTTCTGCGTGAGTGTTGTGATAAAGTTTTCACGAATCCATCACGTTCCAAGCCATATGTAGTTTGCTTTAATATCAATGTGTATCATGTCAATTGCCCTGAGTCTAGAATTTGAAATGTTTTGCTATTATGTACTGAAATTTAATGTTGTATTATAAATCTAAAAACACAGTATTAATCGCACGTTAATTTTGTAACGTTGTATGTTTCAATGGAGACCTAATTGTTAATTAACGTTAACACATCGCATATTACCAAGATGTAGCTTCGCTTTATTTAGGAATTATTTATCCTAAATTCTGTAAATGTTTTATAGCCAATTGAATCCATTATATAAACAGAACCAACATTTCTTGCCTTACCAATTTACACATATTATCATGCTACGAAATCTTATCTAGTCTATCATATCTTAGGGGATGAGTGTTTCCTTAAATCTCTTAAGCTGGTTGTATACGTGTGCAGTGTACACACCTATTGTTTGGCCTAAATGTGAGCCACAAGCTTGCTCGGGCCTACTTTGATATTTTAAAGACATACATGACGTACTGTCAAAGATTTTGTTATTTTGCCACGACTGAATATAGCTGATGGTATGAACACACTTTCCTAACAAAGTTTTCAGTTTGTCTAAAGGTTCACTATATTGACTCTAAATACGGTATTACAATCAATTGCTTACAAACTAAGATTGTAAGAGCCAAATACAATCAAAAACAGTCGACGAATGTAGATATTCCGTTTTATTGACGATTTCTCTGAACCTGTTTCAAGATATCATATTAACTGATAGAGCATGAATCAATACTTACAATTAATGTTAATTGTTTAACTGCCCCCCCCCCCCTCTTTATTCACCTATTAAGATATACCAATCATTTCTGTGTGTTTTACATAAAACTCATATTTAAGTGTGAATTTATTCAATGTAAAATGTGTTTTTGAAATGTTATCTATATTTAAGATGTTAACATTGAATTATTTATTTTAAATGTTTACAGATAACACGTTGTATGTTTCAAAAACAAAAAAATAATCACTGTGATGACTGTTTAACTGTTACGTGTGTTTACGTTGTCTCGAGATTTCGAGAGAAGATGATTATTATTTTACAAAGAATGAACCATAAGAAAGTTTTATCTATAACGTTTTGCCAGTTAATAAAGAGTTGTGATGTTCCTAAGAAGAAGAAGGAGAAGAAGAAGAAGCATCATGACGGACTTTTGCCATGTTGATCTCTCACCCCACGTTGTGTGTGGCCGTGGCCACAGGTGTTTCGATGTTGTTTTGTAAGTTCTAAATATTCCACATACAAAAACATAAATAAAAATAAAAATGTTACACTGATTCGTTTTTGTTATTATTTTGAGCCTGATACAAAAGAATGTTTAATTACGGTAAGAAAAAGATACCTTTGGTAACGCTTAGTTGTGATGCTCTTATAAACCAGAGTTTTTCAAAGTGTGGTCCGTGGCACTTTCTATATCTATACAGTTAAGAATGACATTTCACCAAATCAAGCTACCTATATACGCTAAAAACCCATAATTGTATTGGTCAATCTCAATTGGCAGGAGTAGGCAGTGTAGCTGTGACCTTGACGTGAGACCATGAGCGCGTCTACAGAGACGGTCGAGGGGAAGGGGGAGGAATGAATCACGTGGATGCGACCAAAACAAAACAGCCACTCAGTATACACTCAGTATACACTCACACAGTGAGCTAGTTGGCGTAGGTAGACACCACGCGAAGTGCTACAGTGCAGTGTTTTTGGTATATACGTCATATCAAATGTACAATATAAAAATTAATAATATCAAATTGAGTGTAGGTCTCTAGTAATCAGCTATGGCCTATGGATCGTTGGTAAAAGACGGGTACTGTACGTGCAACTCAAGTGCCGATAGAAACTAGCGCGGCAGACAGGCCCTTGTCCCAGCTAACCTTGACAAGCCGTCTTGCTCAAAATCTAGTGCTAGTGCCAATAAAGCCAAAAAACGCAAATATTGTGATGAATATTTAGACCTGGGATTTGTGCAAGCGGGTACAGACATTGAACAAAATCCGCAATGTGTTTTGTGTTACGAAATACTTTCCAATGAAGCAATGAAACCTGCTAAGTTTCGTAGGCATTTAGAAACAAAACACTCCGAGTTTTCTGGTAAGTCAATAGAATTTTTTAAAATGAAAAGCAATGAAATGAAAAAGTCAAAAAATAAAATTGAAAAAATTGCAACAGGAAATGAAAAAGCAACCATTGCATCATAAGCTGTTTCTCTGTTGATTGCTAAGTCGGAAAAACCATATAACATAGGAGAGGAGCTAGCATAACGATATGGGCAAAACTAAGAATAATTAGCATAATGCGTTTTTTTTTAAGGTTGGGGGTCCTCGAAGACTGTAGGTTTTTAGGGGGGGGGGGGGGGGGTCCGTGATTCACTTGACTTTGAGAACCTCTGTTATAAACCGTAGTTAAATGTTATGTGATCGGTTACAAAAACAAAAATGAAATGATTTACTCTGATGAAATTAATGCAATCTATTAATTTTATTTTGTATTTTTTATTATTTATTTTGTACTTTCATTAATTTTCTGATAAAAATGTTGATCGTTTAAACGTTGGAATGCTTCAACATTATTTATTTGCTAAAATTTGAATTTCAGTAACTTTTGTTAGGTTGTTTAAAAACGTTCGGCTTCAAACTGGAATAGGTTATTGTTTTTATTTCATTATACTTGTCGTGTCGTTTAAATATAAACGGGCTCCAGTTCTATCCAATATACTCACCCCGGTTGCGGCACTGGTAACTCTGGTATCCTGGTATATCCTGGTATAATTCCTCCACATGGGCACCAATACATCCACAATTCGAAGAAAATCATTGTTAAATCCTTGTAAAGCCATATTAGAAACTTTGTTTCAAAGAAGATACAAAGTTTATAAAGGAAATGTAGAAGGAAAATAAGAGTCAAGGTAAATTACACTAAAGTACAAGAATGAATGCACAGATAGAAAATAGATAGTCCAGTTTATATAAACTCATGCAAGTATAGACCTACTTGCTAATCACATTATTTGACACATTAACAAAATGTAATCACATTTTATAGTTATAAGAACGAGCCTTGTACAGTATTGATGGTGTTAAATAAGTTGATTATGATAAGGTTACACATAGGCTGTGTCTTATCTGAATAGACCGTTCAGTTCTTGATTCAAATCCTAGTTTTAATGTCCCTTCTTAGCTACCCCAATAAATACTCTTCGAATAAATAATACTCTTGTAGAGAAATTACTAATTACTAGATCTAATGAACTTTACTCGTTTTGAAGTTGACTTGAGGAAAGTTCATAGTCAACTAGCCATGCCCATGCTTTTAGGATTTTCGTCCAAGGTTAGCGAAAGAAAGTAGGAAAGTTTCATAGCATTGAGTTGCATGTTAGTTTTTATTTCACATGATCACCGTGGAAAAGAGAGTTTGAAAATTGTAACATTGAAAGAAAAACCATTTGGAAGAAACAAGTAGAAATAAGGTGAGAGTATGAAATGTGAGAACAATTATTGTGTTTTGTTTGTTGGCGAAATTAGTTATGAACTGACTCATCTGAAAATCATTCCCTTAATATGCGTCTTTTGATTAGTTAAAAAATTAATACTTATCAATTATATCCATATTTTATAGTTCAGAATATCATTTATCCTATTTCCAAAAGTCAAGATTTCTTGGGTTAACGTTGTGTTGACAGGTAGCCAACGTTATCGAGCATATACGTTAAATTTATAAAATGAATAAAACGTGTTCATATTTGCTTTCATTTTCTCAAAAACAAAAAGTATTTAGTAAATTATGAAACTACCATTCAGTTTTAAAGATCTGCAAAATAATAATTATGTCAACTTATAATCATGATGAGCAACACCGATGCTTTATATTAAGCTAATCCCCCCAGAGCACTAACTTGGTATCCAAAACACTTCATAAATAATAGGGTTTCCACCATCTCAAACTATCCGCAAACTCTGGTAACAAGAACTTGAGAAATAAGTTAATAGATATAAAACACACGTAACAACTAATGTGTAAAGACTGAAGAAATGAAAGCGAGCGATCAGTAGGTTTGTGATGGTAACTTGGTGCAGGGTATCTGGAGGTAATCAAGACAGAAGCCTCGGTTACCATAGTCGTCGTCAAAGTCTTCGACGCGATTAGTGTGAAAGAACATGCGGAAGGGACGCACCATACCTGCAAGGCCAAGAAACTCATAAACACTGGAATTCCGAGAAAGATGTGCTGAAAATATAGATAGACTTAGCGGATAGATTCAGACAAAGATGAGCTGTAATATAGAGAGATAGAGACAGACTTCTGTGGTGGGAAGTTAAAAGAAAGCTTCAACTAATATAGTTGAAATGTTCTCTAAAGAATGAAAGTGAAAATAACCGATCCGCTTTTTTTTTCATCACATCTTCCTCTGAAGTGTTTGTAAGGGATAAGGTGTATATCTAGCCAATAATAACTCCGTTAATTTTTGTTTACAAGTTTTTTTAATAACAAAACGTAAAGAATAACATGAACGCAAAGAAACTAAACTGAGAAGACTTGGTGTCTTTACATTCCACGACTGCCTACTTTTAAGTTCTCACCACAGATTTGATTGTACATTCATTGCAAATGCAGTCCAAAAGGTCCCAAGTTATTTCTCGTTGCCACTGCTCTACAGAAGTAAAAATATTTTGAAGTAGTGATTGTGCTGTGCTAATTAATATTTATATTTATAAATTAGTCCAAAGACGATGAGCTTATTGCTCACAGGACTACGTTGTCGCTGATGGAATTAACATTAGTCTTCTAACGTTTAACACTGGTTAGAGCAAAGTTGACAACACCACACGACCTACCTTTTCCTTGATGTATACATATCAACCAATAGTCTTTGCTGATAACCTGTACAGAGACCGATTCATATTTTGGTGCTGTAATGAAGTGAAAGTATTCACATTTTACAAAGAATTGAAATTCAGTGGAAACAACACTAAATGTGTTGCATGTTTTAAACAAAATGAAAGAACCAAGATTTGGCAAGTGAATTTTTAAATTGGAGAAAAGAAATTCGAAATTTGTAACCATTACGCGATACAATATTGCTTGATGAGTCTCAACAATGCAGTTAAAAAACAACTCGAGACTATTTGGACTACATCACATAACACGCCTTAAGGAATTGCTGTCACGATAAATAACAGTGACGTCATGTTACGTCTCAGTTGTTGACAAAGTTTGTACAGGGTTGTTGCACATAATCTAAGCAGAATCCTCGATTGCCGAAGTCGCCGTTGGCTTGCTCAATGTTGTTAGTGTGATATGACAACCGGAATGGCCTCACCGTACCTGAAGGATTAACAATATGTGATATAGTGAACCAATAGTCCCTGCAGTACCAACCGACCAAGTGTTGGATTCAAACTGCCGTCAGGACAGTACGTCATGTAGTTGTATCACTTTGGAAAAAGATACACAGAGACTATATTATGGCATCGGATAAAGTGCTAGCATTCACTAACATATAGACAAACCGTCCAAAAACGGGAACCTTCAAAGAACATTTAATTTAAAAGTGGGTTAACAGTGATAATTCTGGTGTTGGTTGTTTCTTGATGGAAAGTTACTCAGAAAGATTATAATGCTACCTATACAAAACATGTGTGGAGGTATTTTCGAATGACGATTCATTTTATTTAATTGGAGTGATTTTTTACTAAAAATTATATCATATAATGTGTTAATGAGACTGTTAAGATATAAATAATACAAATTTTTTAACACCACAATAATAATGATATTGTGCTAAACATACTGAATTTGTTTAGATCAATTTGTTGGGATATGGGGGTATTAGAAAAATAAAATAATATGACTTTATATGGGGAAAACCTCGACATGAAAACAGAAAGTAAAATAAAATAGTATTCCTGCAGTGGATTAAACACACGGGGAGGAAATTGTAGAATAGAAAATGTAGTGAAAAGTGCAAATGTAGAACGAGGTGAAAATGTAGAATAATCAGAAAATGAACGTTGGCACGTAATGTGGCTGTACATATACTGTACTTATAGTACTGTACGATATGGAATTGCAAAAATCAAGTAGAGAATTCTAAAACGTAGATACTGATTCACATAGTACTTACCGAAATGGAACGATGCAAATTCTGACACCTCACCCAAACAAATTCTGCAAGGTGGGCTTATAAACTAATATATTCATCAAAATTAATTATGGCATTGTGAATACCTTACCTCAGAATATTCTAAAGGTTAGTAGTAGCAAACCAACTCCTCTACAGGAATCACAGTATTGCTGGCTTGTGTAAGGGGGACGGTTACTTACAAAACAGGGAATACGGAATAACAAACACTTGGAACCCAAGTCTTGAATCAACACGTTCATACATGTTTAACGTTATTGGTCACGTGTTCTCAGAAAGTCTATATCATCAAGAAGCAATTGTCTTGAAAACAAATCGCTCCAAAACGTTTATTTGCATTTATTTTCTGTTGGTAGACACTTTTTGAAATTCTCGTTAACGATCTTCCAGATTTATAGATGCCGCTGAAGTTACTGATACTCGATTCTGAGGGGTCCAGTATTATTGCATGGGACTTATAGAAGGTATCAAATTAAGTGCAAAGATACAACACTCAAACCACAAGACCAACATTATAAGCTGTCGCCTTGCACAAACGTAATGTCTGTTTCAAGACTTAGGTCCTGGTTGGCAATTGTAGGTGGACATGGCTTGATGAATATCACCCTTTCTACTTACTGAACAGCGACCAAGGAATGGTCGAGACCTGTGTAACTGTTACAGATCGATGGCAAGACTAGTATGAGATGAGTACAATGAGCGACCTTTCATTTTTGCTTAATTTACTGTGACATGTGTATGTGCCTTTTAAAGTACCGTAGTTTGAAGATGAATCCAGAGGGGAGTACGGTTTGACGCCGATATCGTGGCAGGCTGAGGGCTTATGGGAAAAGAAAGGGGCATACATTTGGGCTTCTCTCATTCAACTGGTTAGATGGCAAGGCTACTTATGACACAAGGTCGAGGTATAATGTTATAGATAGATGGCCTGGTGGATGACTTACTAAACAGCGACGAAGGAATGGTGGAGACCTCTCCACTGAAGGTGCCACCACATATCCTGTCGACGCACTGCGACTGTCCGTTGTTCTGCGTGTTGACTCGTCCCACGTTCTGCGCACAAGGGATGAGAAGCCAGTCTGTGTTGCAAGGGTTGGCACCGTTTGTACCGATCTGTGATGAGATCTGTCCACCTCCGGCCGTGTTGCCTGATAGAGTGAAGGTGCTGCGGTTGTTGGCTGCGAGAGAAACACAACAACCTCTCGTTAACATCTACTGCGCAATCGAGTACATCACATTGTGTTATATATGAATGTTATTAATCGAATAGTCAAGATATTGGGCCGTATGAATAAAACATGAGTAGATGCTCTTGAGTGTGAGCATGAAGTATAAGCTTCTGCTCCAAGTATAAGGTTAGAGTATAAGCATCTGCTCAGTTTCGTATGAATAACCTCTACCTTATACTCCGTAGAAAGTGCTCATGATTTGGAGCAGATGCTCCGATATTTCTCGTCGCCCGACAACTTGAAGCATGCGTTTTGCGTCCCCCTCCCTCGCCGGCCGGTAGTCCAGCTTACTTCTGCACGGGCCTAAATATAGCAACCCGGCCCGACCCTGGCACGCTATTTCAGGCCCGGGCCCGTACGGCCCGTAGTGAGTAAGCTAGAAAAGCCCGGGCCCGGCCCAGGCCCGCCTGGAGTGTAAATTGGCCCGTAAAAGCCCGTTCAACACTGTTGAAGCAGCAAGTTGATTTTTTTAGTATTTGGCAAGGAATACGAACGACAGGGTGGGAAAAAATGAGATTAGAATGAAACGAAATACGTAACTATTTGCATGAAATTATGTAACGAAAAGAATTACAACAAAAATGTTGTGACCGTAAGTTTATACTATTTCGGGTTTGTTTTAAGTTTCGGAAATTTTGGTAAAATAACACTTCTTTTCTTTCATTGCAATTACTGATTGCAAAAAAAATTAAGAAGCCAGAAAAATCCCTCCTCGTTCAGTGATATGTAGGGCCAGGCCCGGCCCGGACCCGTCTTAATAAACATATCAAGGCCCGTACCCGTGCAGACCTCTAGTCGAGCTACGTTGTATAGGCGTCATAAGCCATGGTTTTATTCCGTAACCGCCATCCACCAAAACCACGGCATTTGCAGCTTGCTCATTTTCACTCGGATATCGGAGTTTTTCCATATTATTCTACTATCGTGTACTGAGCCGGGCCAGCTTACGTCAACACTAGTAAATATTTCTTTCACATTACAAGTAGTTTGCACGTTCAGACTTGCAAACCCCTTCCTATTAACGTACTCATCTCCATGAACAGCTGGTTTAAGAATCTTAACATGCTTGCAATCAATAACACCTATAGCCATAGGAAATGTGTATTTGTTTTTTTGCCATTGGAGTTTAGCTTCGTCTATGGCATTTTCAGTAGAGGGAAATTTGATCCAAATGTGGGCGTTTTCAATAACCTTTGTCCAATCCCTTTTGGAAACCCTGGATCCGCCATGTATCTTAGAAAAGTTTTCATTCGGTGCTCTAACGAACGGCCGCAGCCTCTAGTATCATTGCTTTCACCAAGAAAATAATTAACAATCAAAATAAATTTTCTTCATTAAAGCGGAACAAATGTCTAAAATCACTATTGTGAGGAGACACACGAGGATTATGTCGCTTTTCCGACACACATTCGGCCATTACTTAACCCAACATCACTGTTGAGTCTGCTACTGACTAGATCCAGTTATTTTGGAGCAGATGCTCAACATCAGAAGCAAACACTTCACTTTATTCATACAAAATACTCCCAAGCGTGAGCATGAGGTGAGAATGTGAGCAGGTGCTCAAATTCCGAGATCAGTCTTGAGCATAAGCTTGTGCTCCTATTTTTATTCTTACAAAGCGAAGGTTTTGCTCACATTTCCGCGAGTATAAGGTAATGCTCACTTTTATTCATGCGGCCCAATATGTGATGGTAAGAACCTACGCGTCACAGTTGAAACATTATTGAAACTAGATAGCTGCTGACACAAAGTAAACTTACTGAAATGTCTTACTCACCTTACTCTAGTGTTGGTATATCCTCTTTTTACATTAAGAAAAATCGTCTCTTACGAACTGAATCCAAATATGGTAATATGATATAGTTGATTGTGTGCCACACTATGCGCTACTTTGTTGACACAAATTGTAAACTAAATGTTATTTTTAACAAGCGATGCATCATGGCTGGTTGCTAGACTTATCACTAAATACACTTAGTATACTTTTATATTGTTTTTTTTATGTAAACATTCACTTAGATACACATTTCTTGGCCAACTTCATTATTTTCTACACAAGAAGTGATGACATTTTAGTTTAAACTTCACTTATAGGTCAAATAACGTCGGCTCTTTTTATTTCTTGTGCGATAAGCAGAGCTACCAAAGTCTTGCAATACCTGCGTATTTGCTTCACAAGGAGTGCACCAGGGGTCGATACTAGGGCCAGCACTATACACTCACCTGCATTATTGCACGATGTGTACTGTATCCCGCAGAAGTTCCTCTCGGTCCTGACACAGATGCTGTAGTCCTGATTGGAGAGCTGTAGTCCAGCTACGGGGTCGTAGTTGAACGACTTGATCTGGCCGGAAACACCAGTGAAATACTGCAGGCATCCCTCTTCCGCTGTATTCAAGAGTTCATCTTTAATAAACACAGTCAAGCAGTCAGTCTTTGTTGTCCGTCATGTCGTCACGTAATGTCACGTACAGGAGATAGATCATGTCATAACTGTTCAATCAGAACTGATACAGTCTCGTATGTCCGTGAGTAGTTTGTTGTATTGTGTAAGTTTTCGTCCCAGCAGTTAGAATGTCAAATATTATTAATATGTAAACATGACCATAAATCACAAATATGTGAAATTTGATGATGTAGGTGACCCAAACAACTTCGTTATGTTTTGTTTAGGGAAACGTAGATATCCCAAACTTTACCTCGATGTAGTGGCTGTTGGAAAAAAAACGAGCAACGAAAACCAAAATTATAAACAAATTTCGTAGAGAGGTATAAGGAGTCTTGTTGAGTGTTTTTCGAAACTGTTTCGGACTATTATACAATCATGTTATTATGTTTCTTCTTCAAGCTCTGAACAGTTACTTGCAAGTAAACTGTTGGGTTCATCAGATTAACTTCCTTTTGCAATAGAAACATGTCAGAAAATAAGAGAATGTGATAGAAGACGTACCTTTGTCTGTAGTGTCACAGGTAATTTGACAAATCTTAATCTTCCAGTTGCGATTGAAGGATGGACCACTCGTGACTATAGTCAAAATGACAGGACTCGTGATTCCCACGCCTGCGTCAATGTACACTGGAACAGGAGAACATAAGATGTAGTAACTAATTCATGGCTGTTCTAATCCACAGGAAGAATCTCGAACGGATTTGAAGGTTGTAAAGATGTTTATTGTTCTAAAAACTTCGAATATTCAAGAAAAGAAGGAACTCTACTGTGCACCGAACCAGAGAGCTTGAACAACCTGTTGTTCCTCCAAATCTATCACACTGCCCGCGGACATCCTTCGTTTTTCCTCTGTATTTATTTCCCTAATTCAATAGGACTAATGCCCGGTTCTATGACAATTGCAACTTAATATTTAGGTAGTCAGCTTACTTAATTTCACAGCTTCTGATTGGTGGTTGCTTCTGAATGGTGAAAACAAGTTAACGGAGAGTTAGATATTTAGTTGGAAGTTATAATACAGAGTAAAAGTCTGGCTAAAAATCCTAAGCAAATACAAAGCTGCTGGTTTCTGCAAAATTAATTATCGTATGTAGATATTTTTAATTTGAAGCCTGTGGCTTGTATATTATTTGTATTATTATCTTAACCAGTATTTTATTATATTAAAAGGTAACCAACTGGCAACACTCACTGTGGTTTCCCGTGTTCAACCCACATATGGCTGGGACTTGGCTGCCTCCGGACACTATGAACTGGTCGTTGTTGCACATGTTGTTGATCTGCTCGGGTCCACCTATGTTGAATTGATCGAAGTCCAGTCTGAAAGAAATTAACACATAGTTGTAAACCTATTTTCATTTTAATCCATCAATGTTTTACTTTGATAAAAGTAGAAAAAAGTCAACAAAATTTTGTGCGTCATGCATTCTGTACGTCTTATAATCATTTATTTGATTGGAATTCTCAATGTAAAATAAAGACGAAGGAGACTAACATGAACTTTTCCAGCTTTTTGTGGTATAGGTATGGATTTTTTCGATGGAGTGTACGAGTGTGTGGTGGAGAACAACATCCCAGAATTCGTCACATTACAAAGACGGTACATTGCTGTTTGTGGGAATCGAACCCTAGATATTCCGGTCTGAGCGTTGAGCTACTGCTCTGCTATATAGGGTATATTCAAGTATTGCGCATGGTGGGCACATTGGAGGCCACAATGAAACGTGATTGGTAGTTCATTGTTACCATGTTTCAGCTGGCGTTTGATGCAAATTTAACTATTCTCTTATTTGGTTTGCTATTATTATTTAAAATAAAGTCAACATAAACAAACTCTTTTGTATCGATTACTCTTTTCATCGTTTACAAAAGCATATACAATAATCATTTTCGTACACTTTATCGGGGGATATACGTGTTCAAACTTGTCATATTTCCCCGTAAACAATATTATTCGTTTTCTATTGACAGCTAAATGAAACTTGAAATAGTACTTTAGGTGGCCTCCAATATGGCCGATGTGACGTCTCGTGAATACTCCCTATTGGTTACTTGAGTGTTGTGCTGACAGCTGAGCAATTCAGTCGACCGGGGATGGACCCAGGGTCAGGTCGTGTCGTGTATCATGCACTGTACGCTATGCCCTTGTGTGCATGCATGCTTATACAGGCAGCCTCGCCGTTACGCGTGTTATATCGTATCAACTACGCGTCTTTACGACTATCGTAAGCCACGGCCATGAGCATACACGGTTCAGTCAACCTCGGCCGTTAGATCGTGTCAACTACGCGTCTACCAGCTGTTTGCACACAACGATACCAATTATCAGTGGACCTTGTGGTGAAGTGAGCAATGTGCAGGCAGGGATATCTAGTGAATCGTCACGCCACATCTACAGGAACCCACGTGAGTAGAATATGAAAGATATATAATAATAATAATAATGTATTTATTTAGCTTACCGCTATTACATTTACATGTATATCTTACAAAGATAATGTTGGTACATACTTATTACATAAACTTTATATAAATTAACGTATAGAAATTATGACCAATACAAGCATTATGTTCCAACTACTAATTCTGAACATAGCTGATTACATACTTTCTACTAGGGTGACCAGACGTCCCGAAAAATGCGGGACAGTCCCGAATTTCACCCAAGTGTCCCGCGTCCCGAAAGTTTTCATTTCGGGGCGCCTTTTGTCCCGAAATTGGCAAATTCACGATTATCTATGATTTGACTTTCAAAAATTAAATTTTCAAAGGGAAAAAGGCAATTACGAGAAAGGAAGCGGTCATTGGTAAATTTGTAATTCGGCGCACCGTCACAACTGGCACACTGTTGCGTAAATACTAAATACGTCTTATCGCTGCACTTCCCTAGCTAGCGTGCAATGTACCGGCAATTGGCACGGCTACACTTCAATTAATATGGAACAAAAATCTATAAAATCTAAAATTATTTTCGAGCAAGAAAATTTAAATAGATTATAAAACCACTGCCGCCGTTTCACTTACAGTGATCATGTAACTTCTGACAGTGTTTACACCTGCATTGGGTTAGAGAAAATGTGTCCCGAAATTCAGTCTTGGCCTTCTGGTCACTCTACTTTCTACATTTAATTTTAAACCTTGACAATGATTTTTCCAGTCTCACTTCATTTGGCAATTTGTTAAATTCAATCATCCCACCACATAATAAGGTTTTATGTGTGCTCATTTTATTTACTCTTCTAAAATTAAAACTATCATTTTTCCTTGTAAAATGTTCATGAATATCTTTTCTTAATTGTAGTAAATTATCAAAATATCCTGGGAGAAAATTATTCTTTAGTTTATACATGAAAATTAGACTATTAAATATTATATTTTGCCTTACAGTTAACCAATTCAAAGCCTTACTCATTCTCGAAGGATAGACGAATCTGAGGCAGGTCAGTATATGATAGCTACATCGGGTCTGCTATAGATTTACGAAATAAAGTGTGTATTTCTAATAAAATATGTAGTAGAAAGTTCAACTTGGCAGTTCTAATGGAACCTGTTTGGCCTATGTTATAAATAATACCCTAACAATCATTGGCAAACGCACTTTTCCTTAGCTTATTCCAACCATTTCGACTGACTAGGTGTGAACGCCGTAGAGCAGAGCATATTATCATCCAGTCGACGAACGGATGGAAACTAATGCTCTTTATAACCCATTATTGGTGTTTACCTGTACTAATAAATAAAATGGCACCCTCAAAAAATAACATAATATTGTAAGGTACTAAAACTATAACTAAAACTATCCAAGTAAATAGTTCGAATTGTGATGATCCAATGGGAATGGATATATGACAATTTATACCTTGTTTGTTGTTTTGTATTACTTTGTTTTCGTCATGAAACCGATAGAGATGGCTTAGTGCGTATCACGCGATCACCGGTTCGATACCGGCCACCGGCAGTCCTAATTGAAGGATTTTTCCGAGGTTTTCCTCAGTCCCACGGCGAATACTGGGATTGAATCATACTAATAACCTTTGGTGATTCCTTCCTAAACATTATAAATACCGCACGCAATACCCGATTGTTCCTCCGAAGGTTTCGCACAAAAATACTATTATAATTTAATGATTCAAAGAGTAGTGGTCTATCATTGCTCACTGAACTAATGTAATACAGCGACCTCGAACATGTTCGTTGTCTATCACAGCTGGTTCCTTCAAAGAAGGCTCTAGTGAAATCTTTACGCAACAATCAATCGTTCACGACTGTATCCGTTGATGTCAGCGCGCGAATGAGTCGTCGCCGACTCTTGTACATCCGGACTCACATACGTTGACGATCCATCTTCTGTTGTCACCTTTCATTGAGACTATACATTCTTGCTTTCTTCTTTGAGCACATGTCTTCTCTCTCTTCATCACAAGTATTCTTCTACTTCTTCAGGTTTACATCCGTAGGCCTACCTCCTTTTATGGCCATAAAAATGATCTAGGACCTTTTTAATAACGGGCCTCTAAAGCTTCAACGTCAACAATGTACAACAATTAAAAATATGAAATCAAGATTAATAGATGATGATGGTGTTTGCATCAATGAACCTAAACTTCGTTACATTAGTGTAAATAAATCTCAGTGCTGAATCGTCGTTTGTTTGTACCCGTGTTAGTAAGTGTAAATATTTGTATTTATTATCCTATAATTTAAAGTGAAGCCAGTGCAGGAGACCTTTACACTGGCCATTTGGCTCGTGTAAGACGCTTTGCTACACTATTTAGAGGAGCGTGATTAAATCAGTCCATGGATCCTAGATTATTTTGAAAATTATAAATTGTTGTGTATTGTTGTTGTTGTTGAAGATTTAGGGGACTTGATGAGAGTCATGCAAACAATGAGGTATTTATCTATTTTGTTGTAATTAAGGCCAGTGTAGGGCACAATGCCCTCTTTAGCTTGATGAGGGATGATTGATGAATGATAATGAGGAAGGGAGGAGGGGAAGCCTGGTACCGGCACGTAGCCTACTCCTGTCGAAAAGTACCAAGAGAACCATCGGCTTTACGTCCCATCCGAAAGGACGGTGTAGCTTTGACTAGTCATATGGGTTCCTCCACTAATCTTGACTGCCGAGCAGTTGACGAGAAGAACGAAGCTGTTACACAAGCTTTCAAACCCTCCAATCCGCTCTAACCAACGGTAACTACACTCTGACCCGATTCAAGATACACGCCGGCAAAATGTGAACTAAAAGGAACTGTTTCTTATTGATGGAGACTTATGCTGTCAATCATCCCCTTTATTTGGCAAACCACTTAGCTTCTAACATAGTAAAGACAGCTCCAAACCACATGGACCGTCGAAGCAAGAGATAATTATGGTCGACCCTTCGAAAAGGGACAAAATCCTGAGCCCCCGTCTTCCTATTGTCAAGTGGGTGTTTTTCTTATTTGAATAGATATTATTGGTGGTCACTTTTTTAAAAAACTGTGCATCCTTCCTGGTGACAAGCTTGACGTTTACAACCTTGCACAGTGAGCGGGAAATAAGCCGCCCTTTGAGGAGTCCTCTTTACCGGCGTGCATCTTGGATAGAGACGAACTTTAGTGTTTCGGAGGAGATAGGTAGGCCCCCAGCTTACCTGTACTGGCAGACGTTGGGGTGAGCCTTGTGGATCGTCAGCTGACACGACCCCGTACCATCGTAGTGACTGGGGAAGCCGTTGTTGACGAAGTAGGTACAGTTCTCGCGAGTTGTCTGGCCACACGTTGCCAGGACTGAAATACAGACAGACATGCATCACATGGGCGATACTTGCGAGTCAATAGCACATTTTGTGGTGTGGGATTTTTTTTTTTTTTTTACAAATTTAAATTTACGGTATGGCTAACAAATGTTCTACACATATATTCCTGTTTTAACAAATTTGGCTAGTGAAGGTAAAAATGGTCGTCAGCTTAGTAAAGAGTGCATTTTTTCATTAGTTAGGCCAACCCCCGCTGTGTTAGAAATTTACAGGTATCCAGCCCAAAGTCTTAAATTACGCCTAATAGGGAACACGCGTATGAAAATTTTAATCAATTTTTAAATGCACTCTCTCGTTTAATAATTTTGAGTCTTCGAATTTAAAAAACGGATCAGTCTATGCCTCAAAATAATTGGTTTAGTAACGATGTATAAAAAAGTGGGAAAAACGAGCCGCCGCCATGTTGATGGGATTTGACGTCATGGTTTGTGTCTGTGTACGCTCACCGCCTCAGCGATTGGTCTGTTACGCCTCGTCTACTGAAACATGACGTCACAGCCACCTGTACGCGTTTTAGATCCCCGAGTTGAAACTTCAATAAATGCGACCACATTAAGCCTATTTAAAAATTTCTTTTTTTACTTAGGACTTGCATTAATACACTTTTTGTATCTGATACTATTAAACAAGTGCTTGTTTTTTTTTTTTTTTTTTTTTTTATATCTGCTCCCTGTGTCCAACAATGAAGTCGGGTAGGGGATAGGAACTTAATCCCATCATATTCTGGCCCCTAGGTACATCGAAGCCGGCTGGCCATGCCTGACGCTTTAACAAAAAAAAATCGTACGCGTGTTGCCTATTGCCCTGTTTCAAGAAGACGGTAGGAACTAGAGAAATATAAAATGAAAGTGGTACTATTGCGCTCTGCTTTTTGGACATGAGCATAGTTACGTTGTATGAACTGTCATGGTACTCAGTACTCACACACGCAGCAGACACCGTAGTTGCTGGCGCACGGGCCGCTGGCTACCCCCCCCACGCTGAGCACACTCGGCTGTAGTCAGACAGGTACCGTTGTCACCGGACGCAGTTGGGGCAACTGTATGAACTGTAGTGGTACTTACACACGCAGCAGACACCGTAGTTACTGGCGCACGGGCCGCTGGCTACCCCCCCACGCTGAGCACACTCGGTTGTAGTCAGACAGGTACCGTTGTCACCTGACACAGTGGGGGCAACTGTATGAACTGTAGTGGTACTTACACACGCAGCAGACACCATAGTTGCTGGCGCACGGGCCGCTGGCTACCCCCCCACGCTGAGCACACTCAGCTGTAGTCAGACAGGTACCGTTGTCACCTGACACAGTGGGGGCAACTGTATGAACTGTAGTGGTACTTACACACGCAGCAGACACCATAGTTGCTGGCGCACGGACCGCTGGCTACCCCCCCCACGCTGAGCGCACTCGGTTGTAGTCAGACAGGTACCGTTGTCACCTGACACAGTGGGGGCAACTGTATGAACTGTAGTGGTACTTACACACGCAGCAGACACCGTAGTTGCTGGCGCACGGGCCGCTGGCTACCCCCCCACGCTGAGCACACTCGGTTGTAGTCAGACAGGTACCGTTGTCACCGGACGCAGTTGGGGCAACTGTATGAACTGTAGTGGTACTTACACACGCAGCAGACACCATAGTTGCTGGCGCACGGGCCGCTGGCTACCCCCCCACGCTGAGCACACTCGGTTGTAGTCAGACAGGTACCGTTGTCACCGGACGCAGTTGGGGCAACTGTATGAACTGTAGTGGTACTTACACACGCAGCAGACACCGTAGTTACTGGCGCACGGGCCGCTGGCTACCCCCCCACGCTGAGCACACTCGGTTGTAGTCAGACAGGTACCGTTGTCACCTGACACAGTGGGGGCAACTGTATGAACTGTAGTGGTACTTACACACGCAGCAGACACCATAGTTGCTGGCGCACGGGCCGCTGGCTACCCCCCCACGCTGAGCACACTCAGCTGTAGTCAGACAGGTACCGTTGTCACCGGACGCAGTTGGGGCAACTGTATGAACTGTAGTGGTACTTACACACGCAGCAGACACCATAGTTGCTGGCGCACGGACCGCTGGCTACCCCCCCCCACGCTGAGCGCACTCGGTTGTAGTCAGACAGGTACCGTTGTCACCGGACGCAGTTGGGGCAACTGTATGAACTGTAGTGGTACTTACACACGCAGCAGACACCGTAGTTACTGGCGCACGGGCCGCTGGCTACCCCCCCACGCTGAGCACACTCGGTTGTAGTCAGACAGGTACCGTTGTCACCTGACACAGTGGGGGCAACTGTATGAACTGTAGTGGTACTTACACACGCAGCAGACACCATAGTTGCTGGCGCACGGGCCGCTGGCTACCCCCCCACGCTGAGCGCACTCGGCTGTAGTCAGACAGGTACCGTTGTCACCTGACGCAGCCGCACATCCCTCGTTCTGGAACTGCACCACAGTGAACAGCGACAGAACTGTATCGGCACAAACATGCAAGGGTTAGAAAAATTGCATACGTATATAGAAATTTCACGTAGGTTAGTGGTACAGTAAAAATAATGTATTATTATTTATTTAAGATCACTTTTTTAAATTTTGTACAGACTAATTTTGAAAAAACATATATTTTAGTTTACACTGATTTTTTTATTAATAGGTAAACATGATTGGTATTTTAGAACAATTTCTGTAATGTTTTGTCCTTTCATTATAATGGGTCTTTAGATTTTTGTATAGTATTCTCTTTCTCTACGACTGATTTTTTCTTTCTTAAACACGTGATTTTTGTTGTATGATTTTAAAGTTTTTTACTTTTGATTTTGCTTGCCAATTTACCTACTTTTCTTTAATTTCTTTAAAAGTGTACGTGCTTATTGTTTTTTTGCTAACAATGTTTAAATTCTGAATTTCTTAACTGCATCATATCATAAGTATTATTATGTTTTTGTTCTATCTTGTTGTAACTGTCTGTCACACCCGGGTACTTACATCTGCTGTCTCTGTCCACCGTCGTGTTGCCGGGCAAAGAGAGCGACTGAAGCCCCTCTGGCGTCGGAGTTCGGAACCCGTTCGGAGGTCTCCGCCGTCGCACCTTCAACCCTATGTTGCCGTTGCCGTTACCGTTGCCTTCACCGAAACCCTGGCGAGAAGAAGGGTCATTAGAGGAAGTGTATCTACTCCTTGATTGGAGCACGGACACACTGATGTACATAGTGATTGTCGTCCCCTACTCCTAGGGGCACCCGTTGTTGCTAAGGATTTGTTTTCTATATGGAAAATATAATTCATGAAATTGTTATCTGGCAACAAAGGGCGGCCTTAGGGGTGGGGAACGACTATGAATACGGACCGAGTTACATAACGAAACACTGGATTCTGGAGAACTGTTACGAATTTTAGAAATGTTATGCTCTTTTCAGCCCTTCAAAAATTTACTATTATGGACATCTTCGGAAATGTAAGTTCGTCTTAACACCAATATACACACCATGATATTATATTTAAGTTATGCAAATTAAATTAATTAATATTCAAAATTAATTACTGTGCGTATTAAAATTAAATAACCTAGTGTTCCAAATATTGGAATAATCGGCCAATATTAATATTTATTTGCTTTTTACACTATGCCCTTTTTTTTGGCCAAAAGTTTAATCTCACTATAATTATGTAAAATACCATTTTGTCCTAAACATAAAAAATGATGATGGTGATGATTTTTGGGTTTCACGTCCCATATTTTTGCAACTTGGCTAATCGAGACGATGTATGTGTGAAATATGAAGATGAAAATGTTTGGGATGAAAAGCAAAAAAAATGTAGTAGGCCTACCTGTTTCCTCCTCCTGACAACCCCCGGCCTGGGACTAATCTCCGCGGTGACCACGGCCGCTACGCACACCACCAGAAGCGCTGTCCTCCACATGTTGTTCATGTCTGCACATGCGTCAGCTGCGCGCGTCTCTTATAACCCAGCACGTCGCATGCCGTCACACGTCGGCGAGTACGTCACATGCCGTCACACGTCGGCGAGTACGTCACACAATCGGACGAAAGTGAGAGAGAGTCCATTGTCTAGGGAATGTTCTGTTTGTTCGGCCGGGTGACCAGGAAGGAAAGTGAGTTTGGCCCGGGCCACCGGGTTCATCAAGTTGGCATTCTTGAAGGGTAAAAGGGACCGAATTTTGAGAACGCTTCTAGATTTTTGAATAGTGATTCTAACCCAAGAATTGGGTTTAAGTCAGCAGAAAAATGAGTTTTTAAACTTTCAGATAGTGTTATTGCTACAAAATGGCTATCTGTAATTCATTAATTAATAATTATTTAAGGACAGAAATAACAATCGTAATAATTTTGGTATCTATTTTAATGTTTTTAAATTCATTGTTTGGTTTATTAAAAACTAAATCTTGAAGTGTTCTCAGGATATCAATCAAATAGTACCGTAAACTTTGCGTGTTTAACATTCAGAGCCACCCATCGCCGATTTTATTTAATATTCACACATACACGAAACACTTCAAAGAGGTATTGACAATGTTCAAGAAATTGGGACTTTCAATTTTTTCAATTTTTATTTTCAGTATTACGTTTTACATTGTTTTCGCAGATACACCGTCAGCGAGTAAGACGAAATAATTGTGATGGTCATATTTTGTTATATTGCGTTACGACATCTTTGTTGTTTATGAAGTTTTCCAAAATGCAATAACTGTGGAAAACTCAATATCTTTAACAAGTCCAAAACATAAATTTGTTATTGTGCCGGTACAAATGGGCGTTTTGTACCGGTGCGCGAAAATATACGTATACCAAAAACTGATACAGATAACGGGTTGACCGCCCGAACTTTGTCGTACAAACAATTAGGTGTGTTCACGCATGTGCAAGCATTACATAATCCCGTAAAAAACAAAATGGTTACTTATTATGTTGAAAATATTAAATGTTACGAAAAATGATATCATTTGCAATGTTATAACTTACAATTGAAGAAATTACCATTGGCGATATCTGATGAACTATTGGAAAGAAACTTTTAAACCTATTTTGAAATCAGAACTAATTTTAAGTTGACTGACAACAATCACATACAGCTGCAATGCAAATAAAACGAAGGGTTAAAGTTATAAAACTGTATTGGAAAAACTACGTTACCCCAATTGTTTTGAAAAAACATTTTCTGAAACGTCAGTGATAAGAATTGGTAGAGAAATAAAAATTAAAAACGAATTTAAACAATATTAACAGTGTTAACACAACAATGTGGTTAAAAATACGACCCACAACCATTATTTACATCCAAAAAATAATGTTCTAAGTTTTACACATTCCTGCGCATTACACAAATATACTCGTTTTGGAACAGTCTCTTGCTCCCATTGGCTAATAACGTTGATTATATTGAGTGGCAAGTGGCTCGTTAAGTGAATGTTTGTATAAATTGGGTGTAAAAGAGCAATGCCCGTTTAACAAGGATTATCCGTATAATATACTGAATTACAGGCAATAAACCCAAATATCACGACGATCTAATTAAATTTAATTAAGAAGAATTTATTTCAAATTTTATATTGTGCAGATATACATTAGTATTGAGCACGCGTTTATATCGTTACTGAATTACTTACAAAAATTAGGTTATGCAATTTATATATTCTAACTTAAATAAATGAAATTATTCAACGATCTGTGGTCCTTGGTAGGTTCTGTATGCGATGAAGGAGATAATGATAGTGGTGTGACATAATTTTTATTTCTTACACATGCAATAGCCTAGAACAAGGCAAGAGCAATTACTCTTAGTGATTATTATATTAAAGAAAGGGTTATTACTTATTACTGTTTACTATTGTTACATTTTTGTTGTTAAGTTGATTAGGTCTATACTGTTGTGTTTATACTAATTTTGTAAATTTGTCTTTGCCACATAGTGAACCATTTTGATCCTACTCGTTTCGTACAGATCACATATTGACATTGAAATTGAGCCTAAAATATCATATATCTTTGTCTTTGACCAATGTATAGGTTATATTTACATACAATATGTGTGAGGTATGAGAAAACGTTGTAGAATGTGTATCTGTAATTAACCCGAAAAGAATGTTATATTTGCTCATCCTCTTGCGTGCACCCGCTCCCGTACCAAGAGTGGGCGCAGTCAACCAGTTCTGATCTCGAGGCGATTAGCGAATGATAGTTGCGGATAATGCACACACAGCCCAGGCTTTTTAATCTTGTTTATATTATACGAGGCTATACCAACGTTTCTAACAATATCCCGGACTGTGTTGTACTTTATAATTACACGTGTATTATGTTTACAATTTTTAATGTTCATGTTCTTTATTTACATACTAAAACTTTTGTTGTCATTATTTTTTCATTGTATAATATTGTATATTTGTATTTATTGTCCTTCAGTTTTTTTACTAAATAGTTATGACATTAAATAAATAACATGTAACCGTCGGTTTTCACACAGCAAAATCAGTTTCATATAAACATGTGCACTATGGTCGGTATAATAACGTTTGACCAAATGTATGACTTCTTTACGAACGACTGAATGATTAACAACCTTACTCAATATTCAAACCTTATGATGGACATAATTATAAGAGTTAAAAAGCAAACACTAATGGTCACAATATTGCGTAATAGCGATACAGATATTCTGCTGTTTGTATTCATAATACTTCTATTGTAGGTAATAATAATTACATTGCAAATGAGTTTGTATGAAATAATGCGAATCCGAAGACAATAGTCTGCCATCTATGCTCTCCGCACACATTCCTTCCCATCCTGCTTCCTAGCTCTCTCTGTCTCTGTCGCTCTTGTCACGCTGCCTGTCGGGAGAACAACGACCAGATTAAAATCATGATCGTGACGAATACTTTCTTCGGTTATTGTACACAAACCTAAGCACTGACTTAACGAGTTGATAATTACTGACGATTATCTTTCTTGCTGGGCAGAATAATTGGAGGATTGTATTCCGTAATAATTTGCATGGAAAAATTCGTATCGGCTATTCTTTTTCGTCGCGAAACCATCCAGTGTTATGAGTTAGTTTTTAATTCGCTACTTTCTAATTTTAGCAGATGAGCTTGATGCCATGCGACAGTATAGTGAGCAACAGGTTTATTTATCTTGTTCAAGACATCGGTGTATGCCAAGGTGGTTAGAAGTGAAGAAAATAATAATAACACGTACTCTACATGAAGTACTCCATATGAATGAACATGGATTGTCCGGCAGGCTTCCCTATGAAAAATTATTATTATTATTGCCTGTATTCTGTTTCAGGTTCAGGTTCCTCCTGCGGTTTTCAGTTATATTTAACTGAATTCGATGATAAAATAAATAAATAAATGAGCACTTTTTAAAATAGATAATATAATAGGTTTGGAACAATGGGACTTTGGGCTGCTAGATTGTTATAGGCCTACTGAAATACATGAACGTGTGGGCTATACCTGATATAAGATTAAAAAAATCGTGTCTCTTGACTTTCGACAAGAGTGATACAATCACGACACGGCATGGTACATATGGTACATAATTACAAACTCCAGTAATTACACTGTTTATCAGTAACACATCTGTAAACTAATATTCACAAAATAGTCCGACCACTGTATAATAATAATAATAATTTTTCCAATGAATCTTTGCAGAAGGGTGCACACCAGCTTTACCTGGTTTAACTCTCTTCAGACAACAAGTTTGGGTACTGTGCAAGGAATGTCAGAGGGCTACCTTGTAGGACAGAATCCCAACATTCTCATTGCGATTGAGCAAAACCTCGGGAGAACCTTCAGTCAGGATTACCAGTGGCCGGAATCGAACCGGCGTCCTTCCGAATTAGTCTCGCGTGATACCGCTCAGCCACCAATCGCATGTGCCACAACCTGTGCATTTCGTGGTTTCTCTTCATATTTCGGTTTAAAACATATTTCCACTGGGATGATACAAAATAATTTTTAAAATGTTCCGAAAATGTTTAATGCTTCTTTAGTTTATTTAGAAATTTGAAAGGAGTTAGACATACAGATGGAATCCAATCGCAGCAAGAACTTATATAAAAAGATCAATCAGTACTCTTGATATTCACGTGGCGTTACGGACTGTTCGTGGCCATATTGCAGTTCTTTACAACACATAATATAGTGACCAATAGAACATTACCCCGTACACCAACCAAGTCAAACCAATGAGCGTAATGCATTAAATCTTTTGCCAGGTTGACGTTGTTCAGTCGATCTAAGAAATAAAGCACTCAACGTTTACTTTTCGTTTGCAACCAGATAGGGTTCTTCAATTTTAATACACTCCCGCGTGAATTGTTTTGTTTAAGAAAGTTAATGCGTTTTTACATTGTAACAAAACAGTAAATGCATACTACATACATTAGTAATTTAACATTATACTATATACGCTTTACTTTGTATATACATTCTAGTTACTATCTAGAAGAAGAAAACGCTTTATCACAGGTTGTTCCCCAGAAAATTATGGATCGCAATATTTTTAGTTATTCGTCATAAAAAAAGCCTGACCACAAAATGTGTGGCAGATTTGAACGGAATACATTAATTATTGTTCTTGTTTTGATAAATCATTATGAATTGTAGAACAAAATATAATTACTCAATATAATGAATTAACAATTCATTTGGTTGACTAATAGCCCCATTATCATTCGTGGTTGTGCAGAAGTTATTTGCAGAATAACTATGAGAAATATGAAAATAATTGAACACACGAACATTGGAATACTTTTACATCTTCCAGCGAAGATCTTTGGAACGCGTATACCACTTTCGTTAACTTATCTTCTAGACTCTTTAATGATACCACCAGCTGCTGGTGTCGAACTGTATAATTCAAGTTTTAAGTTATTCCGCTAGATAGCGGAACCGAAGCCACACGCAAAGAGTTGCTCCGTTTCCCGCTAGATGGCTGAAGATGTTCAATCTTGCGCGAGGCTGGTACAAACGTTTCCTCTCGTGACTTACAAATTTACGGGAATGAGGTAAAGCGGTTTGCAATTAACAGTCGGCCATTGGTTATTGCACTCGATAAGCAAGAAAGCACTCGATAAGCAAGGAAGTTAATTTTCGTACAGGCATGAATATAAACCATCATAAAAATAAACACTATACTAAAATATTTTAATGCTTTTTATATTTAGAAACCTAAACTGATCGCACACACAATAACATGTTTACTTTCTTGTTTGCCTTTTCCGCCCTTTTGGGAAATCTATTTTTTTTTAATGATTGTATGCTTATCTTTTCTTTGTTTGAATGTAAATATAGGTTTAATATACATTTTTGTAATGTACTTTGCGTTTTCATTTCGTTTACTCTACTGTAGATATTAATGTGCTGATGTGTTGTCAAGATTGTTACAAACATTTATTTTACTGGGCCCAGATTCACAAAGGTGCCTAGTGCTAAGACGTCCTAGTTTATGCAAATCTTGGTCACATAAATCACGCATATGTCGTTCTGCAATGCCAAAAAGATAAAATATAGTAAAATATCAACAATGAATCTTATAATATTTTATTTGTGAATGTGTAGTAATACCCAGCGGTGATTTATCTTGATTTATCTTACTAGGATTTGCCTAACTTAGGACAACTTAGAGCTAGGCACTTTTGTGAATCCAGGCCCAGGTTTATATAAATACATACCCAGCGGTGGTTAGCATCCCTGCTTCCAATGCAGAAGGTCCCGGGTTCAAATCCCGCGTCAGGCAGAAGTTTTTTAACTTCTAATGTGGATTCCATTCTATTACTTCTTGGCTTAGAAATAAGTAAACGGTGACTTTGGAGCCGTCCTAGCAACGAAGCACTCAATAAATTCAAAGTTGTTCTGAATCGACCTTGTTGATTCTGGCATTTGTCCGCAGGTGTCCGCACTGTCCAATCACTGATTCATATGTTTCGTATTTGAAATATCGATCTTTGATTGGTTATCGCTCACTCGTCGATGGTGTTCGAAGCCTACAGGGTTGGTTCAGTCACTTTCAATTAAAGTCCCCCACTGCAAATCAGTTTAGTTACTGAGTGGGTAGACTCTAAATGTGAATTTATTTTTTTTATTTATTTAATACTTTCAACTCATGACATATAGAGGCTATAGAGACTGTGGATAGTCTTTATTTGTTTGTTGATGGAATTACAAAGCAAAATGGCGAGGTTTGATTATTATCGCTCTTCCACCTAACCAGATTGTAAATGATGACATACATACATCACGTATTTGCAAAAATTATATGTAGCCTATTAGCTTGATCTTCCATATACCTATACTACACTATGCATCTAAGTAGGCCTACGTACTTCTTGGGAATAAGCATAATAGTCGATATGTGAGGTACCGGTAGCTATTTGTATACAGTCTACAGTCTACACTATGCACTGAAGTATAGTACAATAACTATACAGGCATGTTATCGTCTAAGCTAAGTACATAAGGGGATGTGCTAAGTACGTTACTTGAGTTGTGCTCATAACGTTCTAGTTTGTGGGTGGTAATGATTATAGAATTGCATAAATGTTGAAGTTGTGGCATAAACTTTGAATGTAACGTATTGGTGAGCTAATGTCTGAACAATACTTGGGTCCTACGTCAAAGCAACGACGTAACGGTCCAAACAACTCGACAATGGACATCGTACGGTTTAATTTCAAGTTCTAACAATACAGATTCATTGTAAGGATGGCAGAATAATGTAATGCGCATTGTGGTTTTCTTTGTGCGCAAATATGAAGTACTGAAAAGCCGTGATTCCTGATTCCCGTAAATTAAAATGCACGCCGTATAATTATTTTTATACAATGGGGAAAATACTAAATAATTAGCATAATGAAGAATTTGCACGTTGTCTCTTAGAATACATTTGTATCAAGTTGTTCACTATTGAGTGATCTTGCATTGAAACAAACAAGGATGTTTTTGCAGTGTTGCATAGTAGATATATGAAGTAAACAAAATTAACTTTCCGTGCGATGGAACATGAAGCTTCCAGCCAAGAAAATGTTATTTTTAAATTTCCGAGGGCTATAATGTTTTTTATAAAGGGTATGCCTACATTTACACTTCTCTTTTTAATTGTTCTATTGTTTAGGGTGTTCTTCAATGATATATTAAAATGATAAATTAATAAGATATTTTGATGGAGACAGTCGGCAAATAGAAACAATATCAAATACTTAATCATTTTCGGCAATAAGATCAGTTTCCGCGTTATCCAGGCCATAAGGGCAGTGCTTCTATAAAACACTCGATACGCCAGTGGCGGTTGACTCATTATTAAAATGTTTTAGTACTTCGGTTCGAAGATGAGTTCTGGATGGCCAATCAATGTTATTGCATCGTGTCAATATTGAGTAAATGCTCGACGTTTTGTAGTGTTGTGAAAACTCATCCACATCTCACAATAATAATTTTATCAGTTACTAATGATATAACTTTAGATTCAATATAAGGATTGTTTGTTAGTGAAATGATTTCTTAAGTTATAAAAGTGAATTATTTTTAACTTTTAAAGTTTTGTCTGTTATGTACTCATAAAACCCACACGCATGCATGTAGAGAAAATCATATTGTTTTAGGTCGAGTAACTTAAAAATATCCCTTTACAACAATGGTGGTGAATGAATGGCGACAATTTAGTTGGTTTTGGGTCTTTAAGACGGTGATGACAACAGTGTCTTAAAAAACAGTTATGATGCAAAACTGTTTATCTATAGTAATTACTCATATTACCACGTTTTGTCTCCAAAAATTAAAATAAATCGACGTGATGAGTTTATCATAGAGAGTTGGTTTCTATCTTTACACTTATTATCGGTGCTATGAAAATAACATCCTTTCGAGCGGCCAATTGTTTTTTCATTATCAAATATTATATTGCAGACATTGTGCTATAATATGCACAAATAATATAAATGAAGTTTAGGATTTGAAATTCGTTTATAATAAGGTTTTATGCATGTATTTTTGCGTGCAATATATCTATTATCATTACAAGTGCGATATATCATCAATATTTTCAATATAATTAGTGTAATTTGCATCATTTGGACTACATGCTCACGCCCACTCACATGTACCCACATGAAAGTTGCTCATGCAGCAAGTAAACAATTAGTAGTGACTTAATATATTTGCAATTTAAATGAAAGTGTCAGCTCAGCTATTTTGTGGAGAGCCGATTGCAATCTATCCATATTTAAATAAACTATGTGTCTATTAGTGTACTAAAGTTTGTTGATTACGTTGTAGAGAAATGTATACTGCAAGCATGCAAGAATAAAGAACATAATAACTTGCAGTTCCATGAATTCTTGAACACACTAATCTAAATATCTATTAAGTGTAAGAAAAGAAACAATAACCCCCAAAGAAATAAAGCCATGTTCTGCATCTGTGTCAATATGAATAAATTAAAATACTAGCTTAATTCTAATCATTTGGAATGACTGTCGACTTTTATTTACAGAAACATTCACAAGTAGGCCTACCAGCGAAAACTCGTGATTGTAACTAAGATTGAGTTAAAGTAATTTTTAAGTTTTCAGCCTTAACGTTATCTGTATTTAATAGCAACGGTAACCTTAGCGAGTATAACTTAGACAATATTACAAATCTGTGTATTTAAAATATGGTTAATCTATGATAAAAAAAAGTTCTCGCGTGTCTCCGTTGCCCACTTTGGCTATAGTCCTTCCCGAGTCTGTAATGTCTGTGTATAGGTATAACCACCAGGACGACCGTCATAGCATTGAGTTTATTAGTGTAGTCTTTGGACTCTCATATACAATGTGCACACCAGTAATCTGAACCGAACTTACTGATCTGGTTTTACAATTTTCTATTGCAAGTAAACCTGATTTATTATATTATAATTTTTTTTTTTAAATATGAAAAGCCAGAATATTCTATGAAGAATAAATATATATTTAAAAAGTGCTAATAATTAGCACTTAGAACATCCTTATTGTTTGCAATGAAAGTGCTAAAAATTAAATTGCAAGTATATTTTGCATAATCAGGAACATAATCAAGTATCCAGTCGATGACTAAATTATATCTTACTACATATTAAAAGAGAATTACTACATATTAAAAGAGAATTACAAATTAGGAGTGAAGAAACCTGTGTATAACAATTCATTTCACTGCTAGAGATGACCGAAGCGTGAGTACCTACTTTCAAATATGTATAATTTTGACTTGATGATATTTAAACCAATTATCTCAAATCACTGTCAGTATAATAATAATGGTTTCCATGTTACCAACCCTGGCTGAGTATCGAAGCCAAAATAATTATTTTTTCCTTTTGCAATAATACGTAGTACAGTTAATTGCTGGTGGCATTGAGCAGTGATGTATCTTCCAGTCTGCCAAGAGGCTCTAAACTAGACCTAATTATTTTGGTAATTTTTTTTTCTCATTTACACGTTCTAAGATATGGTTTTATCAAATTTGACAGCCAGAACGTTAAAATGTTGATAAAGCCATGTCTAATTAAGTCAACGTATAGATAATTGTTATAATTTAATTTGATATGCACATATTATCTAGTGGTAGAATTCTAATATGCCTTCAGATTCTTTAACAGATTTCGGACGAGCGATAAGAAGAGTAATTTTACCAAACTGATTAGGTATTTCCGTTGCAGTCTTAGGGAGTGTTTCTGATTTTACTGCAGCAGCTATGTGTGGTTCCAGTTACATGGGTGTAAGGATTGTTACAGCCTAGGACCAACAATGGTTGCCATGTAATGTTATTCTCTGAAGAAGATTTGTAGTAAGAATTCTGAATTCTTTATCTTTTCTTGGAAAAGAAAATATCGTCATCTTCACTTCACTTCACTTTATTTTTTCTATCACTATCTTTTATCACAACGTTTCTCGCAAAATACTCAATACACGACACCGATGACCGATAGCTATTAATAACTCCCAAGAAGTTGCGTGTCGAACTCTCCATCGATCTCTTGCATCCATATATCGATACTTATCGAATCGACCTTTGCCTAGCGTCTGAAACATCAATCTTCTTAATTGTGTTGTTTATTCCATATTTCACAACTAAAGACCTGCGATGACTATACTCACATTCCACAAGAGGTTCGATATCTCGAACTCTCCACCTGTCCTTCACAATCGTATCGAACTTTCCATAACGTCCGAAACAAAATTCTCTTGCACAATAAAAAAGAACACTCTTGAGATAAGTACTCACGGCTCACAAGAGGTAGACTATAATATGCACTCACATCACTGATTCCACCTGTTCGACGCAATCCGTATCAATACGCACTAGAGTCAGATCCAACTCAGGCAGGTCGACTCGCTGCCTTCGTTGTAGGATGACAATAATTTGTACGGGAGTTATCACAAGCAATTCATCTTTCCGTCCTAATTACAGTTATTTTCTTCCCGCCCCTCCGTATAATTCTTTAATCATTGTCATTAATTCGTTCGCCAGGTCGGGCCAGCCGTGGCCGGATGCTCACTACAGTATTCGTAGGCGCTGAATACTATAGTTAAGTCCGTCAGAATTACGGTAGTGCCCGGGCTGTAGCATTAATTCCTCTTTTGTACATGTCATTTCTGTGGTGGCCAAAAACTTAAATTACTATTCAATACAATGTATTAATACGCTAACCATTAATAATATCGGGACGAAAATCTTGATGTACACTCGAGTAGAAATAATATCACACAGTGGGGAACCCGAATTGATGAGCAAGCGGAGTGAGAGTTTCCATTAATCCATTCACTGGATGGAAGTTCATTCGGGTTTGAGAGTTTGTCTACTAGACTAGGTTGAAGGACTGTAGGGATTAAAATACACTTTTTCAGAAGTCAGTCATTGATTTATTTAGTTTTAAACCAATATCCTTGACGTTTTTTTTTTAGCACCTTGGCTTTACACAATTTGTAGTACCAAGAGTTATATAAATAAATACATACATAATGAATTGTCTCCCACGCGTTCAATTTAATAAACTAGACACATAATTAGACATTCGAATTCGTCGCAATGGTCTAGTGGTTTTCTAGGAAGCTTAAATAGATCACAACTCTAAATCCTAGGTGGTCACATGTATACTATCACGACACAATCGTGATTTATGTATCGTGAGTTCTCGGCAACGTATGCGAAGCATGACTGTGCGTGACACTCGCACTAGGGCAAATGACAACAAATAACACAAATAAAATATTAAAAATTTGTTGAGGTTTTTGCTCTGAAAAATAATATGATTGAACTTCTAGGTGTGAATGTGTGTGCATGAGCAGAACATGAGTTAGCTTGAGTCAAGTGACTTGCGTGGAAAATGTTCACGCCACGGCCTGTATTTCAAACGGAAGACGTACTGACTTAGGATGACTAGGTTTCATTCTGCATATATAGGGTATAAAACGACTGAGACTGGAAGAACGAATTTATCTTCTGGTCTCAAACATTCTCCAATATTTCAGAATACATTTAATTCACCAATTATTCTAGGGAAATTGAAAAGTTTGATATCATGGTTGAGTCGTTCAATATAGCACTGTACCAGTAGTTTACTAAGTTTATGTACTAATTTAAAAAAAAAGTATAAAGTAGGTTCAATGAATAAACAATAATGAAACGTAAGCTTACTCAAATAAATTTGAAAATATTAGTTACCACTATAGCAGAAAAAGCTAGCTCGATATAAAATTGGAAGTTTTACGAAGAACCAAGTTTGTTTGCCATAATGAATTCAAATCACTCAAACCTGATTCTTCTGAACCTTTTCAAAATTTTTAAGCACAAATGTATACACAAATATATTAGGTCAACTTCCGAATGAAACATTTTTACCGTTCAGTGTGACGTATGAGTATTAAATACACAAACGCGCTTCACTCAACGTGTTAAAAAATTGATAAAAATCAACTACATTGAAACTCCTATAGGTTAAAATTGATATCTAGGAATAGCGTTAACCTTTCCAAGTACAAAATATCGGTTAGTTGGATGATGTTCCACTGGACTTAATCCTGCCTTAATAAAATACATCAATTAATATTGTTAACAGGTAACAGTTTCCTCTGTTATGTAAAACTATTTAAAAATAGAACACTAATCCAACATCGTACTTAGTAAAATCGTCACAAAAGCAACCCGCTGTCTGCATTACTCGTGCTTTTATATTTGTGCTTCGGTTTTATCAATGTACGAGCCTGTATCAGCCCCGTTGCCTTTACCTTCATCTTAGACGACAATTTAATATTTTACTCACTCAAATGTGCAGTTTTTAAACAGATTTTAAATCGAAATAATTGCAGATTGTTTGTAACTCTAAACGAAATCTTCAAGGTGATATTATTTCAATGAAGACATCTGACCTCCTCGTCTCCCCTCCTACCCCTCTTCCGAGAGTCTGAGAGTAAATCCTTTAAGTCGTGTCACGATTGTGGCACCTTACTACAAAGTGCAGCGCCAAAACGACAATGACATCAACTAAACGTTTAAGTTAAGGTATCCCACGCTTGCATCGGACATTCAGTCGTGTAAATCTAGAAGGTTGGACATAATTTATTCTCCGCCATTCTAGCAGACAAAGACATAGTAAACTTTTATCATTACAGGGCTGAATTTATAATTAAAACGAACAGAAAAAGCATTTTTCGTACGTTTTCTATACCGACTTCGGGTGACAATGAGTATACTCGCGGCTTTGCTTACCTTTAGCAGTGATTATTTTTATTTTCAATGTGTTTAGTGTTGCCAATAATATATTATTAAATAGCACATAGATAAGTGATTGAATGAACGAGAACTGAGTTCCGGTTAGAAGCGACTGATACACACCCGTCGGCGTCACCCAAATATAATAAAATCGTGATTATCATTAAGTAACTTTAGATATAAGCATGTTTAATTTCTTCGTCATTGCAGAGGATTTTGGGTTATAATGATCCTGAAACAAATCGATGTAATGGCAATGTATGCAATAGACATTTTAAATCGTTAAAATCGTGAAATTAGTCATCTCACTCCCACAAAATGACATTTTGGTAGAATATTTTTAAACTTAGTGAGCACTCACTGCACAAGGGTTCAAATCGATCGCCACAAGGAAAAATTAGAAAAGTAAAAAACTAAAAGTAAAGATAAAAGAGAAAAGTTTACTCGTACAAGTTTAATAACATATATAGCTTATGGGACTTCCCTCTTTTTACCTACCATTCTTCAACTTCCAGAAGTGACGGTAACGCGGAAATTTCTATAAGCTACGCCATCTGTTTTCTTAACCTTTTACTTCTCTATAACTTCCCCGTGTGGATGCCACTGTAGCTTAGATTTACTGGCAATGTCTATTCAATTTTGGTTAAAACAAGCACCAATTGCAGTAGCTATCTCATTTAAACGACATACAAATTACAGATATTGAATAGTATACATCTTTATTTAACGTTGTGTTCATGTCTATCTTGATGTTGTTACGTATAGCGTAGTCGCTATCGAATAGCACTTGCGCTGAAAGTGAGTTGATACAAGTAATGAAGTGCTTCTGCCCTGATCATAGACTAGGAATACACGATGTAGGTAGGGCGTCCAGGTAGCAATTGGCCTTTTCGCGATACCTCGACCGCCGCGTTCGTCTGTGTAATTTCACAGCACAGATGTCGAGAGCTGTCAGTAAGAATGTCTGCCGATAATTTGGTGTTGCGTTGTCATCCCGGGACGTAATGAGAGACCTCAATGCGCGAGAATCAGCCACCAGCTCGGCACTTGCACAATTAGGCGCGCTCGGTACAGTGCGGTGCAATAGCCCTGCGTCAATCACGCGCTTTCAACGGACACTGTGAGACTAAAACATCATCACTCCTTAACATTCATCACATTACACATGTTTTTACTTTTAATTACCAACAAAAATCACTGCACTAAGTTGTTGAAAAGTACATTGATCAAATTTTCAGTAGTTACACAATTCACATAAAATATTCAAATTTGCATTTTTATTTATTTAACAATAATTTAAATTCCGAACAAGAAAGCTTGCTGCTTCTAAAATATTGCACCACAAAATTATTCAATACAGGAAATACACCAAAATAAATATCTTTACAAAATATAATCACACTAAACCTGTTAGCGTATCGGATATACATATTATGTTTCATGAAAGAGTACAAACAGTCGTATAATGTTACAAAAATAGATAATTCACCCACATACAAGTTTTCTCCCCAACTGAAACTGTAAATGTCGTCTGTTGGTTCCATTTTATTTAAGAAATAATGCAATTCTCATTGATAAATACAAACACATTAAACTAACGGGATAACGGTACTTATATTTTCATAACCAAATTGAACCACGTTGAATTGTTTGTAGTGCACTGTCCTGGTTTCTTTCAAAATTTCTCTAGCTTTAAGTATTCAGAAACGTTGTGTCGAAGTGATTGCATACCTCCCTTCTATTATTTGTGTCATCTTAGATAATGGCTCAACAAGTTATTCTGTTCAATGGATAATTTATTTAGTTATCGAAATGGTTTAAAAAGGATGTCTATGTAGAAAAGCGAAAATATTACTCGGATATCTAGTGGCAAATAAAACTATAAAATGAGGAGTATGCCAAAACAACCATCTAGTCTTCTAACATGAATGGAAGAACATTGCAAATAAATAAATAAAGTAATGTATTTCAATTTATTGTTTCATTATCGTGACTGTGTTTGGCACTGTATTTTAGTTGGCGAATGTGTTTATGAAATGAATTCACGTAACTTAAATTATTTAGAAACGAGACGTATTTTAATATAATGCAGGCGTCTAAGGAAAGCATTTTTAAATCTCTAAATCTGCCCAAGTAAGTCTAGTCTATTTTTTAATTCTTTATGGACTAGACAAAATATTATAATTTATTTTATTAGTTTCTCTATTATCTTAATCTAGCGTAATTTAATGAATAATGTAACCATCCGTCCTTCCGCCCAGTATCCCATCATTTCATCAGTATCATATCAATAAATAAACTGTAGACAAACATGCATGCCCATCATCAGAATAACTAATTCAAGGAGTTCCTGTTTCACATGCATACCTTGTTCATCTCTGTGGATTATTTCTCACTTAGGAGGCCTATTGTAGTTAGCATTCCTTGCGTCGTGCTGGGAAAGCGGGAGATCTCACACTTTACCCAGTCATCGCACATTTCCAAGAGCTCCATCATTTTACGACTAATTCATCGCGATCCCAGACTGCTGGGCTTCACTGCAAGAATTTCGGTGCAGACAGTTGGTTTTGTTTTGTTTTGTTATGTTACCTTCTGTTCTTGAGTCGCCTTGGAACCAAACATTGCGCTAGCACGAGGAAGAGGGCACTGTATTGCTCGAGATGATGATGTTGTGTCAGGTTTCAGTTCGTGTATAATACTTCTCTATTAGTTCCTATTTTACGATAGTCCATCATTTTTCTACCTCTAATATATATTCCCTCCAATTCCACTTAAGATATACTATTATATTTGTAGTATTCATTCTTGCTTCTAAATATGTCCAACTAGACGATTCTTTATTTTCACAGTGACATTTGTGAATCAAAATTAACGTATATTTACTTAATTATTAACGCACAGGATCTTTAAAGACCAATCCACAATGAAAATTAACAGTAACAGTTACAGTAATATTTTACCCAATCATATTTGCTGATGAGCAACAATGGGCTCTCATCAGCCAATATGATTGGTTAAAAGAAAACCTTACTGTTACTGTTAGTTTTCATTTGGGATAACATTATAGGGAACTCATGACTGACGTCAAAGCCAAACTGCAAAAACGGAACAAATAAACTAAACTTATAAAGAAAAAAAATTGAGACACGTATAATAATATGCAAGTAAACATGATCAGTTGGTTGCAGAATACATACGGTAATGCGCTTCCATATACAACAGTGTAGGCCTATATACATACTAATCCAAAAAAGAGACTTGAAAGTTTCAATAATAAAGCCAAAGCAGTGTTTTCAAGAGTTTTCTTGCTTTCATATCATACTAAAAAATAAATAATACAATTAACGCTAGATTATCATAAGATATGATTGTATCGCTACAGAAACAAAACCCACGTAATGTTACACTCTTAATTTTATTGTAGTATTCTACATAAGCATAAGCTCATTATTATTTTTATGGACTTAGTGCTTGGGTGTGTTTTATTATGTTTTTAAAATATGTGTGGGTTTCGTTTACTTCGGTCATTTGTTTACATCTTGTTGCTGTTTAGTCCTGTCTTATCAAACTTGAGATGTTTGTGAATTGTTGCATATTATAATAAATAAGTGAAATTATATTATAAATTTAAAATTGATAACTTTACTTTTCTACGCCAACCAAAGTTGGTTTTAAATACATTAACACATTATAATCTACTTACTTTCTTAACTATAACAATAACTCCACCTCTGAAAAAAGGCATGATTTTTTATTTTAACTGTGGGGACATAATAATCTTGCAAATATCGTAGTGATACGTGTAGTGAACGTCTATTTAACTAAATTAAATACACGTATTAGTGACAATTGACTCTAGTCACTAGAGTCATGCTTACCCCGAAGAAGTTAATAAATTAATTAAAAGAAAAAGTGTACGCTCAAATGTTTAGAGGATGTAAACGTAACATTTTTATAAAAAAAGCTATACATAACCATCGTTATGACAGATAAAATCTCGGGGAAAACTTCTGTAAATCTATTATTTTGAAAATATTTGAACTCTTATGATAGATTACAAATGTGTGTCACCAGAAATAATGTAATTTATTTCACTTGTTAAAGCTCCATCTATGTCAGCTAAACCAACCAATTCAATAAGTTTCTAACGCCATGTGATGGGAAAGTTTCAACAGAAGCCGTCTACCCTTTTTACTAACAACAATCTGATATAACTTACGCACTCTAAAGATCTGATCACTTTTACCTCGTTAGCGCTTAGCAGTGATAGTGAGTATACATATGTCATTTTGATTTATTCCTAGTAAGGGTTGCATTGGCACCCGATACTGTTATAGAAGGAACGTTTTATATCGAGAGGATCATTATCCGAAATATATCTTTGACAGCGAGTTTAAAGTCGAGTTTTTGTAGATGTCAGATCACCCACTCCCCTACTCACCAATCATCGTGTGACTGTGATGGTTCAACACTGCTGGATTGGGATGGATCAAGATAGGCGGATACCAAACATCTGCAAATGGCAAGGAAAGGGGGACCATGTTTTTAGGGAAAAAATAAATTTATGACTCAATTACGTTGGTAATCTAGTGGCATTGTAAGTTCGCAGATTAAATAAATGTACCCTTCTTCAAAAGTTATTTGCAGAACAATTTAAGCTTATTTACGCATAAACCTATGTCTAGCGAGTAACTTTTCGCGAATTTTTAATAAGTCAATTCTAATTAAACAAATGGCTGAAACACTGTGAAGTTGACCTTCAAGGAGCCACCCAAGATGTCTTAAATAACGCCCCTACAAGTAAGTCCCGTTACCTTGAAGCTTCTGAACTGAACGCCGCTATCTAGCTATCTACCATCACAATCTGCAACACACACTTCCAAGCCCACATTGTGTGTCGACTTTATGAGGCGTAACCGCCCGTCTACGTGTTAAAAGAAGCGAATTTCTGTTATAATTTTTCATTGTATATGTATAAATTACTAAACGAATTATCCAGCTCTCACGGAATTTAATACCAACTATAAAATAAAATATGCTTTTAATTATTTTTATAAAAGAAAACGGAAATAGTAGGTTGTTTTTGCTGAAAAATTTAGAATCTTCTTCATGTTATCATTTAGCTCCAATCTTTGCAGGTTTGGTATTAATTCAAGTAGTCCGTAATTAATGTGACAGGCTAAGTTATTAAGCTTGTCCCCTTGCGTGTATGGCACATGTAACCATGAAGCCGTGGTTTCATTCATCGAACCCAGCTCTTCACAAATGTGCGCATTGAACGAACAAATTATGACTAATTAATAAGATGTTGGGGTTATAAAACTTCGTCTTGCAAAACGTTACAGAACTTTTTTCAAATTACGTCTGGTAAAATGAGTTTTGTAATTAGATAATATTACATCGCTGCGTGAGTGTTAGTGTGTGCATGGTTAGTTTTCAATGAGGGACTTATCGAGGCTGTTATAATATTGGGCAACTAATGAGAATATACAAACCTCAACACTTCATTTACGTGAAATATTATACGAAATAATTTATACGAAAATAAATAAAATGAATAAAATGAAAATAAAATGAATAATATTATACGAAATAATCACTGACAACGTTTTCTTCACATACAGTCCATGCAATGGTGTCTTGACCCGCACAATGCAAGTTTACTATTTTGAAAATGAATTAAATGGAATATTATTATAATGGCATAATCTTAGATCACTGTCAAATTTGTCTAGCATATCGATGCACATATTTTAAACGTTTCGTAATGATACATATTAATTTTGGTATCTATTGAATGGCTATATGGTAACATAAAATTGAAATTCCTTACGCCCAGTTCTAGCGTTTGCGCAGGAAGCTCATATGAGTTTTTTGTCTTTGAAATTTCGAATGCTTATTTTGTGAGCGGAAAATAATTAAACGAAATAATCGCACTTATTTGAAACTTTAAACGAATAAAATATACAAAATGTATTTACTCCTAAGGTTTTACACTTACTAAATTTTCAATTTGCCTAATGCCTCGTCTTATGACTAGCTTGTTCTCACCATGGCAACCAATCAGAAGCTGTGAAATTAAGTCAGGTGACACCCAAATTATTTAGGTGGAAATCATAAGATCATAACTGAATGTTTTAAATATCGTTTAATGACGTGTATTAATTTTTTGAAATAGTGTTGGTCTGTCACATATTTTCTGTCTGCAGAAAAAGGATGCTTGAAAACTGTTGTGTGTCACCCGACGTTTTTATCGTATCCGCCACTGGCGATGCTCCTTGTCACAGGCGCTCCACCACTGGGCGTTGGTCTTGGGAAAGTCACAGCCTTCGACTTCTGTGCCATGTCTTGTCCTGATAAAGCGGCCGATCTATGCCCCATGAAATACAGCCGCAACCGTCTATCGTGTTCTTCGTTTTTTACTGTTTTGGTCGCAATGAAGACAACAACAACTCAATCGCAGTCGGCCAAACTTTACCGAAACGTCAGGTCCCTTACTTACAAGGAGATAAATTTAGTGGAATATATATTGTTATTAGCTTTAGCAGTTTTACAACTCTGTTCGTTTGAGGGGGTTCTAGCCACCGTGTCTCGAATTGGGAGATTAGCTAACAAGTTATTTGGTGCAATAATTTGAAAATGAAATCGTTGTCCTACGTTATAGGTACGTAAACATGATCGTTTCATCCGAGGAATAGATTGGAGTACCTCCGAAATGTTCTGACCTAAACAGTTATGTGTTTTAAATAAATTATTTAAATCTTCCGATCAAGAAACTGTACATGTATATTGTTGGCATTTATACTATTAATAACAGTGATAGACAAATACACTATGCAAAAATAATCGAATGTAGAATCCTCGAACTCAATCGTTTAATAATTTGTCAATCAATCAAAACGTGAATAATATAATAAAGAAAGAAAATCAATGTGTTTGGTATTGTTACTATAAACTAGAAATTGATCTCGACTCAATATGACCAAACGTTCAAAGTACATTAAAATGTAATTGATATGGTGTCTACGTATCATTAGTAGTAAGGGCTGGTCCACACAGATTTTTAAGACATACGATTTAAAGTTTAACGCGTAGTCGTAAAGTTAGATCATAGGAAAAACGTACTGGCGTTCACACAAAGTTTTAGTTTCAAGACGTTGTTTTCATTGTTGTTTTTAAAACAACGTCTTAAAACCTTATGCATTATGTCTTCAAAATCTGTGTGGACCAGCCTTAAAATAATGACACATGCGCAACGATATAGCATTGTAACATTTCTATTAATTTTTTGAGTTCGCAAAAGTTAATCTATTAAAACAACAAACGGCATAGAAAAATGTTTTCCTTCCAACTGGCAGCAAATCTAAAATGCATATTTTGAAGTTCGCACGCTTCAAAACTCATTCGTTACTTTTACTGACAGCTGCGATTACGGAACATTGCTGGGAAACACCAAGTTGATGATATAGAAGCTAATGGATAAGTTTATATTTGTGTGTGTCTTGTTTTTTTGTTTGCGGCTTTGAATAGGGAGCAGTGTATATATACGTTAAACCGGTATGCCTATATCTCCATGAGAACCATTCACATGAAACTGATCAATCTTACCAACACCGAAAACTATCCTACTTTTAATATCTTTAGTGTTATGGCTTTTTGTTTTATAGTTTTTGTCTTCTGTTAATCTTTGGCTGGACCTCTGAGGAAGACATTTCGTCGTTCTATGGTCTCGTAACAGTTAACTTGAATGTCAAGTCGCGAACCACCGCGCACGAACCACGACTATGAGTTAAACAACGTCTCAAGTTATAAAAAATGATTGTACGTTTTAGAAACTAGTTATAAGAAGTAATTTATGTGATGATAAATTCTTTATTTTTATGTAAAAGAGAGGAGGGAATTATGCAATTTCATTAACTTTCTTAATTGAACGCGAAGTATAAATTGGATCTGTCATGTATGTCAAATCGTGAGTCGAGTTACCAGAACTGTTTATAATTATTAACATTAACGGGTTTCTCTGTTTTGAATAACTAATCAGCTTTGTTAAAAATAGGGATTGGTGGTTTTCATTACAGAATGGTTTGTTTGTGTAAAGCTAACCTAACTAGATTAAAAAACAATTAAGCTGAAATTGATTATAAAATCCCGGAAAACTTGGCTGACACTACAAAGTATAAACCATTCAATACAAACCCTTTAACCATAAACAGTCGACACAATAATAGAAACATAAATAACGTGTTTTATCCTGATTGCGGTATTCAATAACATTGAATACATTTTTTCGAGCCGCTATTTTCATAACGCGTCTTATTTCCTTAAAGCAAATACCTTAGTAACCTGGGCCTGGATTCACAAAGATGCCTAACTCTAAGTTGTCCTAAGTTAGGCAAATCCTAGATAGATAAATCAAGATAAATCATCCTTGGGTATTACTGCACATTCACAAATACAATATTATTAGTTAAATTGTTGTTATATAACTATATTGTATCTTTAGGACATTGCAGAGCGATATATGCGTGATTAATTTCACTAAGATTTGCCTAAACTAGGACGTCTTAGCTCTAGGCACTTTTGTGAATCTGGGCCCAGCTGCGCAGCTAGTTAGTAAGGTATTTGCTTAAAGTCATCATCATAGCATTATTCTCCGGATTTTGTTGTTCACTTGTCTAAACAAATAAGTTCATTTCATTGAAATTATTGAAACAATATACATTTCATGCATGGTATATTTGGCGGCGTGGTGGTCAATCATTTGTTAAACAGTCCGTAAGCTTAACCAGTGCTTTTACCAACTTGCAAATATTACGATATTTTTACTAAAGGCCGATCCACAATTGAAATAAGGGTTGAAATAAGAATCCGTGAAATAGTGAAATAACAACGAACTGGTTCACAACAGACCCGTAGTACCTTATTTCAACATAGAAGAGCGTTTCAATCGAGCACTTTTCGACCGGATCTGACGCCATAATCACGGCCTACTCCAAACCTATAGCAGGCTGTGGCCAAATGGGGTTTTGCACTGCGACTTTTTTCCACTCGCAGCACCAGCACCGACAAACAACGAGCTGTCAAAATAATAAAATTGCAACATTATGAAGAAAACGAGGTATGGCGATAGTAACTGCTCACCAGTTAAAACGATTCATGATGGGCAACCAAGTTGTGAAAGTTTTGTATATTTCTTGTTTGTTTTGAAGATTTGTTTTCAAAATCAGAATATTTTATTGTTTGACAGCTTGATGTTTGTACATCGATTCATTTCATTTGTTTCATTGTTGTAAAGCAAGCTTGCAAGAAGCCTACGACGACGACATTAACAACAACAACAACACCACCACCATTTACAACAACAACAACAACGACCATATCCGGTTCGACTGGAGTAGGCCTTCCCTTCTCGAGCTCTGATTGGTTCGTCATAAGAAGTTGAAATAAGAAATGGAATTGAATCATTTCTTATGACTATTTCAATCCACTGTGACAGTTGTGAACCATAGCATTTATTTATTTATTTATTTATTTATTTATTTATTTATTTATTTATTTATTTATTTATTTATTTATTTATTTATTTATTTATTTATTTATTTATTTATTTATTTATTTATTTATTTATTTATTTATTTATTTATTTATTTATTTATTTATTTATTTATTTATTTATTTATTTATTTATTTATTTATTTATTTATTTATTTATTTATTTATTTATTTATTTATTTATTTATTTATTTATTTATTTATTTATTTATTTATTTATTTATTTATTTATTTATTTATTTATTTATTTATTTATTTATTTATTTATTTATTTATTTATTTATTTATTTATTTATTTATTTATTTATTTATTTATTTATTTATTTATTTATTTATTTATTTATTTATTTATTTATTTATTTATTTATTTATTTATTTATTTATTTATTTATTTATTTATTTATTTATTTATTTATTTATTTATTTATTTATTTATTTATTTATTTATTTATTTATTTATTTATTTATTTATTTATTTATTTATTTATTTATTTATTTATTTATTTATTTATTTATTTATTTATTTATTTATTTATTTATTTATTTATTTATTTATTTATTTATTTATTTATTTATTTATTTATTTATTTATTTATTTATTTATTTATTTATTTATTTATTTATTTATTTATTTATTTATTTATTTATTTATTTATTTATTTATTTATTTATTTATTTATTTATTTATTTATTTATTTATTTATTTATTTATTTATTTATTTATTTATTTATTTATTTATTTATTTATTTATTTATTTATTTATTTATTTATTTATTTATTTATTTATTTATTTATTTATTTATTTATTTATTTATTTATTTATTTATTTATTTATTTATTTATTTATTTATTTATTTATTTATTTATTTATTTATTTATTTATTTATTTATTTATTTATTTATTTATTTATTTATTTATTTATTTATTTATTTATTTATTTATTTATTTATTTATTTATTTATTTATTTATTTTCAAGATGAATACAAGAAATACTTATTATAATACAGAGATCTGGCCTCCAAAGAGTAGGATTGCATGTTCCATTTCGCTTAAACCTTATTGCTATTTCACTATTTCAACTCTTATTTCAATTGTGAATCCGCCTTAACTAAATGCCAAAACTATCCTTATTATTCTTGTCCCAATGCTTTAACTCTTATTGTAGCGGATTTAAAATCTTCTATAGACTACACTGTGTACTGTTGTACATCATAATTTAAAATCTTTGTGAGATAAATAAATGACTACACACATCTCAGCAAATAACAGCCAACAAGAAAAACTTAGATACACTATAGTTGATTTCCTATTTATGAAACATTTGGACTAATGTATTTAATAAAATGAGATTTTTTTTAGTTGTAGTTTTTAAGATTGTTATCTTCTCAAATTCCAATTTTTTTTCAGTTTAAACTAGAAAAACCATATTTAATATGTACATATTCAATATTGCAAAACAATTTTTAATTGCCAAGTTGGTAAAAGCGCTGGTTATGCTTACGGACTGTTTAACCATGGTTTAACAACTGATTGAAAAACCGGCCCTAAATAATCCTTGGTTGATGCGCCTAAATTGTTGCTTGGGATCACGTAGCGTTTTGTACTCATCGTCTCGATTAGCACCGTTGCCCCGATAAGAGACGTAAAGCCATCTTCTTCTTTGGTATACTTACATAACATCCACTTTCACAGCGACAGATTTAGTGAACGATCTTTATGTGATATCGCAACTTCCATTTCTAAAATAGGTTGTTTGACAATTAAAGTTCCTTGACTTTGATCACTATGGAAATTGCCGATTGGCTGTGGGAACTGTTGGTGTTTTATTTAAGCCCATGTTCTCGCCTGAATCAATCTACATGCTTGAGAATCTTGGAGAGAGATATCTTCCCTGGTCGCTACTTGTGGGGGGGGGGGGGGGGGGGAGGGCGACACCTTGGTCGAGGCGATAAGATGTTGGGGGAGGGGCATGACAGCGGAGGAGATTTGTGGCGGTTCGAATCCATGTAGCTATCGGACCAACTTTACTCGGTGGCTTCCACTTCTCCGGCATCGCCTGCTCAGCTGTCGCAACACCTTTATCACTCGGACGGAGCTATAACTTTAAACCATTATTGACTCTAATTGTTTTATTTACTATTGAAATTAATTTGTATGCTTATGAATACTGTGTCTGGCATGACTGTAATTGTTATATTTAACTATTGAAATTAATTTGTATGCTTATGAATACTGTGTCTGGCATAGAAGATGCGTTATTATGGATTGCTACTTCTTACAATGGGAGACATATAAATCTATATTGTACCTTTTACCATATAAGATTTAACCATCACATTGAAAACAATTATTGTATTTGATGTTGTGTGTGTGTATTGTGTAGGCCTAATTAATATTTATTGCTATCTTTTGTAATTCATTTTTATAACTAAATAGGATAGAAATTTGTTTTGAATAAATCATAACGTACATAAATGTGAAAATCAAATATTGATCTTAAATTTTCTACAATTAATCAGTTCAAACATGTATTTTACTTGTGTATGAAATTAAATGTGACGTCACAATACTGTATTAACACTGATTCACCAATGGCAACATATTTTACGTGTAGACTACACTCCCGTACCAATACCTTCTTATACCCAATAGCCTTGGTCACCCAGTTGGGTTACATCGTAGAATAACTCGATTCACGGTTATCGCAATGAATTTGATTCCATAAAGGACGCATATTTGAGGTTCTTACTACAGTACATCGTCGCGATTAGTCTTGCGTCATCAACGTGAATCCAGAGGCCAAGAAAAAAATTACAGAATTGCTTAGTGAAGTGTTTTTTCTAACTGGTCGCACTATGCGAGCTGCGATGGGAGTGAGTTCCTATGTCTTCACGTTATCTACCGGGAGACAGCTTACTTATATCACTTACAATATTATAGACACCTGTATCTCAATATCTCTCTCACCGCTCCCTTTCCATCGACCATTCCTAACTGTAAGCTTGTCATTTTCTTCTGTTCAGGAAGAGAGGTCCTTAGCTCTCACGCACGAGTATTTGTGTTTGTTTTGTTTGCAGCGAGTGTTGCTTTGCTCCGTAGGTAGTGGAAAGACGGCTTCTGTTCTGGCGTTCAGTGTACGATATAGGTACACGCTCGAAAGTAACTCCGGCCAAAGATTACTGAATCTTTGCTCCGGTCCAGAACGTCTCTCGAAGCTACTTCAGTGTTAGTTTGTCATGAACCATCAAATACATTATTTTCTAAACTTTAAAAAAAATCTTACCCACACATTTACCTGTTTATAGTATAAACAATGTTTGGATGAATTTTATTTATTCATTATGGGCCGATTCTAAATATAATATTTATTAATGATTTTATTGTTTTTGCTTTTCTCGATGATCTTAGCAACCGGGTGAATTAGCATCGGTACCTCAGTCAGTCACCTCGTACAACAAGCAGGGCTACCCTAACATAATTATGGTAATGTAGGTAAATACGTTTTTCTGTAGAGTTGTTATTAATAGAAATTAAGCATACATTAATAAGAAACATTTACTTTCCTTACAAAAAATAAATTTGATAGAGACAATCGTAACAGTTATTGTTGACATTGAAATTGTGGGTATACAACGTCGCTAAGTAATAATCCGTGCAATCATGGGATTGGGTTTAAAATGCTCTCCATTAAATAAATAAACGAATTTGTATTTGTTGTCTACCCACTTAGTTACAGGAACTGATTTTCAGTGTGGGACATTATATCAATTATTATTATGTGTTTTCTTGTTATGACGGCTCCAAAGACATAATTTACTTATACTCCAGTATCATTTCCTAAAGGTAAAAAGACCCCAGCCCGAACCAGGAATCGAACACTGAAGACATTCTACATTAGAAGAACGAATACACCCACAATACTAATGAACAATGCACAAATTATTTACTCTTTTGTGACGGTATTTTTGTTTGATTATTTCTCACCAACGTGGGTGGCGTACCACAAACGACTACACTGCAACGCTTCGAGCGTTCCGGCCACTGAGCTCTGTCTGCTAGAATAGCACAAGACTCAATTGAGGTGGTTGTGACATCACAGGCGGACAAACAATGTGTTGCTAGGCAACTCCATTGTTGTATCTTTCTTTGATTGGTGCATATTCAATGTTTGTCCGAAACAAAACACGGCAACATGGCTATGTTTGGAATTCAGTCTTGTACCCCTCTAGAAGGCAGTGCACTAATTATTATTGGAAAAATATACATAGATTCCAAAGAAGTCAAATAATTTGTCAGTGACTTGGAAATATTCTTATTGTTGAAAGTTGTGCTCTGTGAATTGCTTACCCCCACTATTCCTTCGCGCCTCTAAATGTCTCCAACTCAAGAATCTCTCAGTTTCACTAAAGTTAATAGATAAAATCACAAGTATTCTTCACCATGTTATCTTTACCGTTAAGATGACATGTTTTGAGATGTGCAACAATGCAACATCTCAAATTCACAAGCATTTTAGATGAAATCTGTAGGTATAACCCAAGTAAAGAGCATGGGAACATAACAAGTCATTATTTTTTAGAAAATTATATTTGCAATAAAGAAACATTACTTTTCAAAATTACTCGAAACAAATTCCGCAGGTACTGGTATTTGAAATAAATTGCTTTATCGTGCCAGAGCAACGTGTTATATGGAGGCGCGGTAGTGTTACGCCGCACGTCTTCTCGTCATAACGTAACGTACGTCATTGTCAATTTGACGACAAATTCGCTTGTGTGAAAATGAAGCAATTTGCTTCCCTGAAACAAGCATAATCAAATATAATAATATTTGCGTATTTCAAAATATTTTGGATTTAACCGTTAATCTCACCCTAAACGAGTTGTCCCTACATGTGCATGTTATTTCAGGCAAACATTTTCATTAGCAATACGTCAAAGGAAATAGATACTCCTGAAACTTGTAAATTAATAAACCCATTCATTTGGTTGGTTGTCAGCTACTTTAAAAATTGATATTTCCATATATTGCCGGTTTCTTCATTTGAGCAGGTTTTTCAACTAGATACACCGTTTGAAAATCTAAACGCCGTTATTAAATTAGCGATTATTTGAAATTGATGTTATACCCATTTTAGCTACCTCTGTTTGTGTGGATACTTTTGTCCACCCCTGTTACTCTGAATAGTTTTCATGTCTTCCTCTGTACGCTAAGATACGTTTTATTAGCCAACCCTGTATATTGCATGTGTGGCACCCCTGTTTGTATGCGGCACCATCTTTTGTACACCCCTGCACGTGTAGCAACCCTGTATGTATGCGGCATTATCTCTTGTACACCCCTGTACGTGTGGCATCCCTGTATGTTAGTGGCATTATCTCTTGCACACCCCTGTACGTGTGGCATCCCTGTGAAATACCTCCTCTGTTTTTGGCCAGCCCGATGTGTGGAGAAAGATAAATTTACTTTTGTCAAGCTGATGGCCTAAACCCGATATGTGTTATTAACGACTTGGTCGGTTTAAACTGCTCATCATAAGGTCATTCAAGAGCAGCAAGCGTAAATCTTACTTGTTCGGACATCTTTATGGTTACGTTTTTGGCCAGACTTGAAATCTGTTTGCCTTGTATGATGCGTTTTGTGTTTAATACGACTATAGTTTTTCTCTTGTCGCAATAGTTGAAATCTGTCGAACTAAATGTAATCTTGTAATTTGGTCTATAGAAAAATAACAATTTAAAAGATAATGTTATAGCTTAGACACGGGGACGAGTATATTAAAACGCCGCATGCATAAGTTTTGCATACCAAAACGATTTTCAGGGGTGATATCGTTGAGAATGGTTTTGTTCCAACCCAAAATTATTCTTTCGTTGAGCTTTGGTGAACTGTTTTCTGTTGAATCCCAAGTCCGGTGAATTTTTTTGACATTTTACAAGGCTTTTCACGAAGGTTGTGTGCATAGCTGCGATTGATAAACTTTAGAGGTTTGACATACATTTATCTTTCATAAGCTTAGAAAATTACATTAGTTTTGCACTTTGATGGTATTATTGAGGCCATTTATTAAAAACGAAAAGCAATCATCAAATCAAACATAACACGTTGATTCATGCAACAACCCCATAGAACAATTTGGTGATATTAAAAATATCATACAGCTTGAACATTGCATTCTTCATGAGCTGAATGTTTAACTGCCTCTTTCTATTACATACACTCCCTAAAAGATGTTGGCTTACAACACACGCACACACAAACATCCTCCCTCCGTGATGCAAGAATCCACACTTTCAACTTTAACTCTGTTTACTTCAAAACTACAATTTTGTAAGTTACCCCCTTTTTACACGAAGCCCTTCAATTGAATTTAATCTAAACGAAATTAAGAACAATAAAGTTATTAAACCAAACTTTCAACGAAAGAAGTAAATTGTAAAAGAGGCGCATATAATTAATTTTAATGTGGAGTTTAAGATAATTGTCAAGATAGAGAACTGTGCATCCGTTGTCAAGAGCCAAGATGTGTAATTATTGCATTGCCGTGCGTGTGTACGCATGCGTGCGTGGTGCGTAGGCCTACAGTGCGTGGTAGAATCACCGTCAGGGGAATAAGTATATAGCTTGAGCCAAAACACTAAACGCTAATAATACTCGTTATGACGGTAAATAATTAGCAATGATGTCGAATTACAAAGTGTTGAAAAGATGTTTCCACGATTAGAAATGATTTGCTTAAAAATATATTATTAAACTGTTGAAGGAACCGAGGTAGTTTTGGAGTATGGGCCACGAAGGAATCACGGAAAAACACGAGAGAACCGAGGCAATGCATTTTGATCGTAAGCCTAATTTTACCGGGTTCTTTATGTAAACTGCTTAGATTTATCTAAACATTAATTCATATATGTATGTTAACGATGATGGCGTCTTGGTGAGAAAGAGAAATATGCATTTCTTGAACATTACCAAACATAGATTGTCACGATTATATATTTTCCCGTTAGAAATTTAGGAAATATTATTGGGATAAGGTTTAAATTTTAGATGTGAGTATATTATGATTCGTGACGAGAAGGAAAAGTTGTTGATTAATCCTAAGATAAATATACAAAATGAATAATGGATAATACTTCAGATATAAGCTGCTCAGTAGGTGCAGGGCATCAGTTAGTGCAACTAAACACACACAAATAAAATATATCATTCAATCAATTTGTTTTGTCTGGTCAATATTTTTATAAATATCAAGACTAGTTAATATATTACCATGCATGTTCATTTATAACAGTCAAGCAATTCTGATGCACCCATTATAGGTTACAAATGTGAACAAAAGAAAGGCGTGCCCCCCCCTGCCCCCCCCCCCCCAAAACATAGTACAAATTGAATGTTTTATTTGTACGTATGACAACGAATAACCAAGTAATGGAACACCTGGCATCCTAGTAATTAATGGTTCCGTATGGTAATTGTAATTGTAATGAAGATCATGTAAACATTAGTCCGTGGCGTCGCAACAAGCACTACACTAGCGCTACATATTGTTAACACCAGGTTCTAATGGAATTGCCCTCGCAGCTACTCCGCTGTAGAATAAGATGTCGAAAACGAGGGAAAAGGTAATATCTCTCGTGTTATTAAAACAAGGTGATGAGTTTGGCCGGAAGTATCCACCGGAACTGCCGAATTAGAGTTAAATTTAAAGATAATTACAGAAATATTAGTAAATAGGCGCTTGCACACCCACCTTGGACAAGAGTAATAAATCTCTAAAAACCGAATATTTTATCATAGCTTATAATGCAATAATAAGAATTCGTGTAAGAAGCATAATATTCTGTAATAACTAAATTATATTACGGCTTAATTAGGCCGTACCAAAGATAATTATGATTAGATAGATATGGCTATTAATAACCTACACCCTGTAATTAATTTGACAGCTGTATCCCATCATTACATTGTAATTAATAGGCTAAGATGAGACTTCCCCACTCAAAGGTGAGGCTATAATGCTAAAGTCATGAACAATGCTTGCGAGAACTTGCACTCGGCTTAAAATACATGAAAACTGTGTGGATGCCTAATTGAAGTACTTAGCGTTTACATGTTCGAGCCGACAAGGAACCTGTTTTGACGGTGCGAATAGTGCAGCAATCGTAGAAGGCACGATTAACGCGTACATGTGGGAATAGCGTACAATCACATCTAAAAGGGTCTATGTTATACCAAAACAATGTCTTATTCAATTAATATTTTGTGCACTCACCGAGCAATAACAAGATTTAATATATATATATGGTCTACCGCTTGTTTGGTTGTTGTATTGTCAATTGAAACATGTAAATACTATAGGTTCTAGGTGTAGAGGGTAGAAAATCTAATTTTAGCGCAGGCTTATTTCAAGTCCACAACTTACAAAAAGTGAAGACAGGCCAAGGTTGTAGTACTTCAACAAATTATCCAGGTTATGTATTGTAATGGATATTTATAAATTGAGAGACTGGCGGAAAAGATGAAAGAATAAAGAGCTTCATGTTTCAAAACAATCCACAGTTTGACATGAAAAAACATTTTTTAACCAGCGATTGAAAACGCGGGCTTTAGTAAGAAAATTATTCAAACTTTCAAAATTGTACAGTTTAATTAAAATAAAACGTTCCTGGTCAACTACACATGATAAAAACAGCTTTATTTCATAACTTAGACAGATGTCAGTACTTCATAACAACACACGAGCTTGTAGAAGCCAAGTTATTGGGCCAGCCGACAATTCAACAGGAAAAGTATGTAATATACGGAATTGCGGAAACCACTCACGAAAACAGAGTAAATAAAACAAAATATTGTGTTGAACACAGACAATTGTAATTTAACTGCCTGTGGCTGTAGCAGTGCATCCGGCAGAGGTCTTTAAAAAACAACAAGTGGCGATTGTGTTGGCCACTTTATTAAGGTTAAGGGTACAATCACAGCAATGTTGATCCACCAGTCGGCCTATATCATGTCAAGTACAACCGCGTACTAGATTATAGGTTTCATTTTTTTCTGAAATGGAGAGCACAGTTAATGTTTCGTGTAGTTCAAAACAAAAATAAAAGAACTGCATTTTTTTTAACTACATCCCCCTTACAGTGCCCGACACAAATATTTTAAAAAGTATGGGAATTTATGTTTCGGTTGTTCGGTTTATTGTTCGGTTGTAATAATACCTGGCTATAGGTGTTATCAAAATCTACAGATATTATCAAAAACGTTTGTAAAATTGATTGCATTTGGACAAAATTAGACAATTTCGATATAACAAATATTTCAAATTTTAAGTCCTTAGTTTGAGAACATCCCTAGAACCTTATAATATCGAGCGCTGCATTATTCCAAAAAGTTTGTTATTGAATGTAGTTGCAAAGATACCACTAAAAAACCTCTAATTCTCATGTCTTTCAAACACTTGGACATTGACTTTTAGCATAGTTTCCACGGAGAAAGGGATTGAGCAGTATCGCGGCACTAGTTGTGACCTGTGTGTATTGGAAGCAGATAGGATTACCCCCAAAACGAAATATTAACCCCTCCCCCCTCCCCCTCCAACCTCCTACATGCTTCTCATCCAGCTTGCTTGATATTTCATAAGATTGTGCATTGAAATAACATTCTTCTCATAATTATCATCAAGCCTATTAGGGATCAAGGCTACTTAATTTATTTATAGCTTCCTGGTGTTTTAATTCGAGCGCTGTGTGTCAAGAGATACGAAGCGCAGAATGGCAGTAAACTATGCAACGGCAGGTTGGGTTGTTCGTGAGCAGAAACAGGGCAGTGATAATCAGGAATCAGGACCTCACAAGTCACAGGATGGCTATAATGGACATGTACAAGAGTGGAGTCGTTCGAAAGAAATGAACCGGTTTAAAACTCGAAGAAAATGTGTTAATCGATTTTATTAAATTAAAACCTTTCTCAAAATGTTTTTGCAAATTGTACCAGTTTAATCTAAAGGCATGCTGGGTGTTGGTGTATGAGTCTTCTAAATGTTTTGTTTGTAACTTTAAACACAGAGACAATAATTCTGAATTTCTATAGTTTAGAGTTTTTGTAGAATGTAAGCAAATTGGCCTTTTATATTTCGCACTTTGACTTAAATACATTTTAACGTTATTTAGTGTGTGTGTTACGTTATAAAGTTGGTTTCAAGTCTTGAATGCCAATCGTCCGTGTTACACTAGATACCTGCAATATGTTGTAAGAACATACAGTTTGTTCTTTACGTAGCCTACTTAAAAAATACCGATTTTCGGATTTCATATTAACACAATAAGTATATTAATTAAAGATTGCTCATTTTGAGATATACACCAAAGATACACTTCAAATAGGTTTTAGAAGAAGAAAATGTTTATTAAATTAATCTCGAAGATTAAAAGCACACACGTTTAGTAGGCCTATATTTGGAACCACATTCCCACTAACAGTTTACTGCTACTGTCGCAGAGTATTAAGGTCGTGATGATGATGATCAGGTAAACTATTACTTCTATACTTTCCAGGTTGAATTTTGAACGTTTCTATATTCTTATAAACAAATAAATACAATAATTCTTATAAAAAGTATTTGGGTCCTAAAGAGCCTAGCAACCCACTTGCAGGCAAGAAGCCTTCATGCAACTTAAAATTATAATTGCTATGGCAGTATCAGCAGCATATATTATAAGCAATGTATAATTCATTATCTTATCTAATCTATATAATAATTTAATACAGAATAACATAATTTTAGAATAAATATCTAATCTAATCTATCTTATAATATAATCTAATCAAATATACATACAATGTTATAAAATATACTAACACTGACACAAAATACAATGTGTTCACTGTAGAGTGTAGAACATACACTATAGAAAAACATAACTTAACTTAATAGAGTCCATATTAGGGTCTTCCATTCATGTATTTGTTCATAACCCTAGCCTTTATCTTCAGTTTGAATTGTGTTATTCTTTCAGTGCTTCTTGTATCAAATTGGAAGTGAGTTAAATAACTGGTAGCGTTAGAACTGTAAACATTTCCCCCAATACTTGTTTTAAATATTTTTTATACCTGTTAAGTTTTCCTCAAGTGTAGAGCACATGAAATATTTTCGAAAGACTAAATTTTGAGTATAATTTACTGATGGAGTATTGTTTGATCTGAAGCAGAATTTCATAACAATTTATTGATTGCATTAGCATAATGTCGAAAGTGGGTATACGGCGACAATATTATATATATTTTGTTTCGCTCTTTTTTGAATGATTTTGATTTATTTACCCCTGTACGTAGGTATTTTAGCACTTGTTCCTTTTCCTCGTCATAATACCAACCACTTATCGTTTCTCTTATCGTCCACTTGTCGTTTCTATTGGTGTCGTTGACTAAACATAAGAGGTCGTAAAATGGAACCTTACGAGTGACAATAGTTTCTTATGACGCTATATTTAGTGGCACTTTGAGTGTTGACAGGCACATTAATAAACGTATATAATACTGCCGGAAACACGGCTCAAGTGACATGTAGATGGCAATCCAATTTCCTGTTACACCAAAATTCCATTTAATAACCAAAACTGGTATTTCTTATCTCGGCTCGGTGGCTGGTCTAGCTAGGCCCGGTGATGTTGCTGGGACGAAACTCATGCGTTGACCCGTATTATACAAGCGGCTACTGGTTGTAACCCCCCCCCCCCCCCCTTGTAGCATACTACGTCGGAAGAACAGCCATTTTATATACACATCGGCAGAAATTAAAAAAAATTACTTGCTAAATTTTGATATTGCATATAAATATTATTTTCATGTTGGGAAAGTTTCAATACATAGGTATACGCACTCTTTTGGGCACTTTAGATGTAGTTAGGAAATCGATAATAATCACATCGAATTATGAAGTCGAAAGAACATTAAATCGGGACATCTATCACTTTTAAACCGCCAGAAAGGAAATGCTTGAAAATAAAAGCTTTTGTATGAACCCGTTTTTGTATAAAATACGTACCACCACAAATTGTCTAACAGGCAATGATGACATTACAGTGTTGTTCCTTTCAAGAACACGAATAGTAATAGTAAGAAATCATATGTCAAGTTCGGTAAAATTTCTAGCTTTATTATTCAGATCGATAATCACATCTTAACAAAAAGGTAGGTTTACTGTATTTTTGACTAACACATTATCATTCAACTTATAGAAAAAGATATGTCAAAATGCGGCCTTTATCTTGCAAAGCAAAGATTAACTTCTTAGAGGTTGCCTACGTATATAGTCACTGCTGAAAACCCCTTGATTTATTTTTTGACATGACACTCGGACTATTGGTGATGTTGTATTATATTTAACGTTGCAACCAACACCTGTTACCGTCGGTCACACTATAAGTACTATTTTATTCAAAATATTACAAATCGTTTGTGTATGCAAATAAACATTGAGATATATCAAGAGAACAAAGACAATTTGGGTGTGAACATGTTTTATTTTCACACTTTAGCTTGTAAAATAAGATCTAGACGTCGCCTAAGTTCAACAGCCAGACGAAGATTGAACAGAATACCTGGATTAGGTGGCTCTGTACGTGTGTAAATAGTTTAGTCAAGCACTATGAAATACGAATACTTAGTGTATATATTGGATGTCTTCTTCTTCATTTATGCAGCGGTATTCCTACATAGGCTACATAAATTTACCGATAGAGTTGAAGCCATTTGGACGTTAATGCCCGAATATACAAACACCCTATTCCTAGACATTAATGGGTACTTTGGTATAGCTGATCAAACAATATTATGATGTTGATGCTATTATTATTATTATATGAATACAGTTGTTAATAATGTTAAATAAACAAATTTATCTGTAACTTCGTGGACACTCTTCGATACTATATCCATAAAAATTAACGCTATTAAAGATACCTCTTTTATCGACAGTTCTTCGGGTTACTTTGACGTGACTTTGCGATATAAGTGGGTTGCCCGTATGTATGACCTATGCAGGACTTGTGTATTTCAAACTGTATAGAACACGCTAATTTGTAAGCTACACATACAATTATGTTGCGCTAATGTAAGTAAGCTATGACGGCGTCTGTATATGTAGATATATGGCGGCTCTCGACTTGCAAACCGTTCTAATATTATCAAAAATATATTTTATGCATAACCCTTCTAAAAGATACTGACAGTGTTTATCTATCACGTTTTGTCAAACCATTCGATAACGGGTTTCTAATTCAATTAATAATACAAATTAGATAATCCTGTTCAGGAAAATATTAATACGACCTTTCCTTGCACTAAATGTACAGTATACATGGGTTATATGTACGTTGCGCGATAAGTCTGGTAAAAGTGTAACCTCGACTTTACATTGAATCGACCATTCAAGTAGTTGTGTTTTGGTCTAGTAAACCGCGGTTCACGTTCCGGGTTCGAATCTTGGCTTGGGCATGGGTATCATAGCGTTGTTCTATCTGCACATAACACCTCATGACTCATTGTCTCAATTAGTACGTTTGCCAAAATGTTAGACATTAAGCCCAAATATCATCATCAAGCAAGGTTAATCTTAATGAAATAGCTCACCCGAGAAGGAAGGTTCCACGGAAGAATGTGTTGATTAGCATACACCCTATTGCAAGAACCTGCCTGCACATTTCCTGTAACAAACAAACACGCCATCTAAACCTAAGCACCATCGAGTCATCTGATAAAGCCAACAACACTTGCTGACAGGAAATAAGTAATCATTGATTTGACACGGCCATAAATATTACTCAGCCGGTGTTGGCCTGCTTTGCATAACTTCTACTGCTACGGGCGACCCGCGCGCTGTTTTATTCAAATATTATAACACTGCAGTATTAGTGGAAATTATAACTCTAATGTGTATGTAAAAAAAATTGACTGACACCAATTTTATTTATTTTGCCGTAGGTGTTTATTCAAGTCGCGTCATATTGGTCTCTTTCAATGGATATAGACCTCATCTATACATATAATTTTAGTAGTATAGCGTTTAATCATGATGCGTGAACATCCTTAATAAGGTCCCAATTCACCAACTTCGTTAAGCTCTTCGTCAAACTCGGTTTGATCGCACTGTTTCAACAATTAACACATTCAAAATACATAGCAGTCGCCATGTTTGTTGGTAAAAAAATCTCTGATTACCAGCCAATCAGGGTTTAAAAAGTTTCTGAAAACGGCGCTTAAAACTGTAAAGCTGCGTACACACGGCGGATTTTGGCCTCACGACGATCTCAAGGCGGTCGGACGGATGGACTAATCGGATGAAAATTGGATGGAAATCTCTCGTGTGTACAGTCTTGAGGCGATCGTACGACGATCCGTTCCAATCTCTGCCATGGTCAGTATTTTTAGCTGCGTACACACGGCGGATGTTGGCCTCACGACGGTCGTACGACCGCCTTGAGATCGTCGTAAGGCCAAAATCCGCCGTGTGTACGCAGCTTAAGAGGGTAACGATAAAGGTATACCCGGTGTACGTTGTTACTTACATTGATGCCCCTACCACTACTTAGGTTAGATACGTTACGATAGCACAATGTTCTCATTATTCATATTTTGTTAGGTTTATATTTCTTATTAGTACGTTTATATTACCAAACCACAATAATTTTATGTGGTTTTATTAATGAGACTACTCCTCCCTGTTAACATCCCTGCACGCCGCAGGGCCTTGGCTGTGCTCTGTCAAGTTGACATCAGTCACAGGTCGTATAGGCAACCCAAGACAACCTTACATATGCTTTCGTCACAGGCGAGGTATACGTAGCCAACCAGCGAACCGCCCGAGACAATCACGCGCAAATACCGATCGGTGATTGGCTACGAATACCTCGCCTGTGACGAAAGCATGTGTAAGGTAGTCTTGGGTTGCCTACACAAGTGATTACCTTCTCCTTACCTCATGGTTGTACTTGGTTTCACATCAGTCATCAGTCACATGTCGTATACACACGTGATTACCTCATGGTTGTACTTGGTTTCACATCAGTCATCAGTCACATGTCGTATACACACGTGATTACCTCATGGTTGTACTTGGTTTCACATCAGTCATCAGTCACATGTCGTATACACACGTGATTACCTCATGGTTGTACTTGCTCTCACATCAGTCATCAGTCACATGTCGTATACACACGTGATTACCTCATGGTTGTACTTGCTCTCACATCAGTCATCAGTCACATGTCGCATACACACGTGATTACCTCATGGTTGTACTTGGCTGGCAGACATCATCGCGGACATCACTGCTCGCTCATCCCGACACGATCTCTCCGCCCGTGCGATATTTATTGTTGTGCGTCCGATCGGATCTTCCTTGGTCGGAGTCAGGTTACTGAGACGCGCCAGCCTAAGCCAATAACGAAGATGTCTTCTATGGAAGCGCAGTCACATCCGTTGTACAGGTGCGAAGCGGACCTACCTCACAAGCTTTATATATATATATATACATATATTTATTTTTTCCAACAATTTTTTTTGTTTCTTCATGTTCTTTCTTATTTGCATACTTCTATTTTTTTTTTTTTTAATATGTTGAATTTCCACTTCATTTGATTTTATTTCATTTCTCAATTATTTTTTCTTGTTCTTGATTATATTTTATATAGTTCAGTAGTTTGTTTTGTTTTTGTTGTTATTGTTATTTATGATTTCATTACTATTCATTGTTTGCATAGCTTAGTTTTATTTAAGGTCCTCCTTTGTAAATCAGTTTTTATAACTGAATAGGATAGACATTAAATAAATAAATAAATAAATAAATAAATAAATAAATAAATAAATAAATAAATAAATAAATAAAATGATGATTGTTGCTTTGCGTTATGTCTCTATTAGTGCAATAATGTTGTTCGAGACCATGAGGGGTCATAGATGAAGGACAATTACAAAAACCCATGCCTTATGCGGGATTCGAACCCTTGTTCCTAGCAACCTTACGCCCCAACCGCATGAGTCACCGCGGACGGCTTGGAGTTCAGAAACAAAGGTTAAACATGTAAAATACTTATCATGATTCTTTTATGAAGATTTCGACAACTTTTCGGTAATGAATAAAGTTGATCATCTCATCCTATGAGTTATATTCGCATCTAATTACATCACTGTTAAAAGTTCGTCTCACTACAAAAATATACAAAATTGCGAAATTGGAATTTCGAATTGCGAATTGGGCGATATTGATTTTTTTTTTTGTAATATCTAATGGGAAAAATGATGTTAACATGATTGATCATCGCACTTTGATTGGAGAGAAATGTGAATATTTCCCTAAATGTATTCCACACATCTGTCGACTTCGTTCAAGATTGTTCCGTCGTGTTGTTGGCTTCTGTTTGAATTATTATCAATAATAAATATAAGCAAAGTAATGCATCCATACAAACACATTCGTACGCATTTTTCAAAAAAATTTCAATTGACTCCACAAGACTTTGAAGTCTTTAAATTTTAATTATTCTTTATAATAGTCAACAACAACAATACAGATGATGACGATGATGATGATGAATTGATGATGATGATGATAGTCAAGCAAACAATTATGTGGCATCATACGTTGCACAATAATCTAGAGACTAGACTGACATTAAATCAACGGATCTTCTCAAAAGATTGTTTCAATTTATGTTATATACATTTGCGAATAATTATTAAGTATATGAGCCGTGTAGAATATTTTCAGTAGCAATCAAGTAGTTTTACTGCTGAGCGGGCATCGCGCCACTCAGCCGAACGTGCTGGAACGAAACATCGAGACTAAATACCGTCAGGGGGCGCCCAGGGCTGCAGCCCATTTGTCACGCACCGTTTAGCCCGTTAGCTATGATACGATAGACCCAGTGCTACACCTACGCGATGGACTAGAACTCAGTGGGGGGCTAAATAAAATACATTAATTTGTTGTGAATTCCGGAAATTAAAAAACAAACCCTGATTATGGGAATCGAACCCAGGTCTCCCACTTATCGGGTGAATTTCTAGATTACACAACAATTCTACCCACGAGTGTGTTTCTCCATAGTCATGCTCAGTTACAAGAATTACTGATTTTCAATAGGGGACATTTATACACTTTACTATGAGTTCGTTTCTATGACGACTCCACAGTCACCGTTTACAACTGTATCATATAGATTAAAATCAAGCTCCAAAGTAAAAAAAAAAAAAAATATTTATCCGTTTAGATAACTTTCAAATCTTTCAAATCTTCTGATTAGTGGTAGCATGATAAAACAATAAAGTTAGCAGCCACTGAAAAAGTTGCAATTCATAAAACGGGGGATTAGGGTGTTAAGTGTTGTAGTATTCGTTGCCGGATACGTTGAGAAGGAGTAGCTTTCATTCCTAGTGGTGACGCGGGAAAGGGGACTGACTTTAGCTAGCCTATACCCATTGAGTAGGGTTACTCAATGGGGAGGAGTTAAGTCAGTCTCTCTATAGTAATGGGGTTATAAAATTCCCATTAAATTAAAAGGATTAATGTTATTATATTCACAGGAAAATACGGAATGATGATTATTTTCAACACAGTAAAGTATGGTGGAACCAACCCGGCACCTCCACCATTCAAAGGAACTGTGAGGCTGAGCCTTCTATAGAATGTAGATAGTTGGGAATGCTATGAAAAACTGTCTTGCATTATGTGAATTAATGCAGCCAAGTGTAAAACTCATTTCTGTGGTACTCCCCGGATGACCCGGTGGTAATATATAGTACAGTGACCACGCACTTAAAACTCTCACCTCGATAAGTACAACATAACAGGAGGAAATATAATCTATTGTTTAAAGATTAAATAATTGTTATAAGATTAATTAATTCAAGCAGTATAAGCAACAGTGATATAACAGTGATGTAGTCCTATTTGTTTTAATCTTGACACAATGTTAAGCAAGAAGCGATTCTGGATGTTTTTTGAGATTGTAAATATCTGGTAAGTTAGTTTCGATAAGCGAACTCGACAGCAAACAAAAAAGACGTGATGATTGATTTATGGGGCTGAACGTCTCACGTAAAGCAAACATAGAATCTAGAAAATTATGTAGGAGAATTGTTGCTTAGCTGAATATTAGAGCAATGCTCCGCTCCAACCAATTTGATATGCCTAAACGTGATACCTTCTAATAAAACTATAGCAACAAGAGTCTAAGAAACTGCAGGAAGAATATTTTTAATCACTGGCATGACGTGTTTGCGACTTGCGATATTGATGAGCATATGATTTTTACATGACGTGGTTGGTACACGTTACTTATAGCTTCTTCCGTTAAATAGTTTTTACGTGAATGTGAGTCTAAAATGTATATCATTTACATACTAGAATCTTTCTTACACCTTTTCTATACCCCCCCCCCCCCCCCCCCTCTTAACGGTTTGACAATATAGACACCGTTCTTTCATTACATTCTCCATTAGTTTCCTTCATTTTCCCTACCTTCCATATACAATCCATGAATATGCAACCATTCTATTAAAATACCAGGAAATAGATTTCAGGTGTATACATAAATACACGACTTCCTCGTAATAAATCTAAGATACCTAAACTTTTGTTTGAGCATAAAATAAACATATTGAACAATGAATAGAAAATGGCAACTTTGTCTTAATTATTTTACGCATAATTATTAATATTGAAGGTACCCACCTCCCGCTCCCCTCTCACTCCTACTCGGCCCATCCGCCCATCGCAACCAATCCGACCTAAACCATCTATGGTAACCTCCGTTCTGCTCTATATTTAAACAAGTTTTGCCATGCCTAGTTTATTTCATACTTGGCCAAAATGAGAAAATAATTAAAATATTTAAATCTCTTCAGAATGTTGTATAAAATACTGAACATTCTTAACGTCTAGAGAAGCTTTGTATATGTTTAGACGTAACACACAGAAGTCATCCACCACAGACATATCTAGCAATCGCTGTAGTAATAATGAGGTACTGTTTGTGTGAGGGATTGAGGACTAGACTAGACAGTTCGACACTGTAGTGCGTGACAACTCCGCCAGGTGACATCTGTAAACAGATTTAGAACAGTGCGTGGCGTTCTCTTTTAATGAGGCACTACCGGCTTCTTGTCGTCAAAGCGCTCTTGTGGCGAAGTCGCGAATTAGACTATGTGATGTGATACCATTTGTCATCGAGTGGGTCCGCCTCTGCCTGTCGCTTTGTTTGTTCTGTTACCAGTGGCGGACCGGGATCGCTAGACACTGACTCAAACGGGAGACTACACTCGTGATATATGAACTGTTTATTATGTGTGAATACACATGTGTGAAAAAGGCTTGACACGTATAATGCATAATTTCATCAGCTACAATTTAAACGGGCAACTATTATTTATTTTCATATTAGTTTTTGTTTAAATTTTAAATAAAAACATTGTTATTTATAGTCTACCCACTCAGTTACAGGAATTGATTTTCAGTGGGGGACATATATTATGTGCTTCGTTGATATGACCGCTCTGAATTGCACCGTTTACATATACACCAGTATCATATTGATAGATTAATGTCAAGTTGCAATGTTTAAAAACCCATGCCCGAACCGGGATCCGAACCCTGGACCTTTAAGTTTAAAATTTGATTGTTTGTTGTTATCAATAATAGCTTAAGCAAATTGTATACTACCATCAAGTATGTGTAATATCAAATTCTGATATTTATGAAAGTGAAACCTGTATGTACAGTGTACACTGTACGCACTAAATATACAATGGTTGTCAATCACAATAAGAATTCATTTTTGAGATTGTGTGTTGTTTTACGTTTTACAGGTATGCTATTCATGACTATTACACGTGGATTCTAGATGGAAATTAAAGAGCATCAACCACGCCTTACGCGGGACTCGAACCCATGTCTCTTGGAGCCATTCTGCAAAGGCTGGTAGGATACTCACGCGGCCACCACATTAGCTCGGAAGCTGTAGTAGAACTAGGTCGTGGATATTTTAATAAGTTAAATGCAATGAGAATTTACGTCTAAATAACATGCAGAAGGTGGACGAGAATTACAAACATTATTCACAAACATACTCTTCGAATAGCAATAATTGCGTTAGGGCGTAACGCCAAGTAACAATAAGACAAAGTGAAAAAAGTACAATGTACAGTTTATTAAAAATGATATATTTGACCTACGTACTAGTATACAAAACACTGATTTAAAACAAAATAATTATAATTTTTCACTCATTATTCTAGAGCAAATATCTTTTTGTTGGTATTGCTGTAACATTACCCTACCCGTCTTTTTCACAGATTGAAACATATTTTATACACTCGGCCTTGAGTCATAGGTCTACATATTTTATAAATCAATCTGTAACACAAAAAAACACTTATTTCTCTGAGTCTCATGCTGTTGTATGATAAAATTATGACACGTAGTTTCTTATTAAACTCTTTATTTTTGTCGTCTGGCTATTTTATTATTTACTATCCCCCGCTGTAATGAATTTGAAATAAGTCTAGACCGTCTGTTATGATTGTGTTCTTCATAAATGACGCCAACTTGTGTATGTAGTGCGTCTTACCCACCTCTCATTCGTACCTCATCACTCATACGCAAGCTCTGCTCAGTACATACATAATAAAATAAAACACAAAATAAAACTGTCACGTGTTCCAGCCAACGACGTGAGCTCGCAAATCATCGCGTTTACTTGTTGTGCGCTTTGAGCGCCACGCCGTTGGTGTTCAGCCAAGTACACTGGAGCATGTTCAACGTGATTCACGGCCAATCGATTGAGCATGGATCAAAACTGTAGAGCGTTATGCTAAAGCAACAGTCTCGGTAAATAATGCTACCGCATTAACTGGAGACGTCATAGCTAGCACATAACAGGGCTACAATCAATCTACAAACGCGAAATATATTTGTTTTGCAATTATGAACAAGGAACCAAATATTTTTAATAACCTAATCAACAAGTAAGTTGTTTCATTACAATCATTATCATTGGCATTTTTAGTAATATTAGAGGGCACGTCTATTTTTTTTTTTATGTCTATCCTATTCAGTTATAAAAACTGATTTACAAAGGAGGACCTTTCTTCTATGTGTCCGCTTTAACGATAGGTCTTGTGCACTCTTCGTCGTCTATGTATGGAACACAGCAGAACACTTCGTTTGCCATACATAATGTTGCCACACTGCGTCGAATACAAGGCTGCGCTCGCTCACGCCACGTCATGCTCGTGTAATGCTGCGTTCTCATGGTCCTACGCCGGCGTATAGCGTTCGTCGTTGGGCAAATAGAAATTAATCCTATAGTCGTCCCTCTGCTGCGTGCTCGTGTAAACCCCTCTACGTGCTCGTGTAAGACCCTTTGCGTGGTCGTGTAAGACCCTCTGCGTGGTCGTGTAAGACCCTCTGCGTGCTCGTGTACGACCCTTTGCGTGGTCGTGTAAGACCCTCTGCTTGCTCGTGTACGACCCTTTGCGTGGTCGTGTAAGACCCTCTGCTTGCTCGTGTACGACCCTTTGCGTGGTCGTGTAAGACCCTCTGCGTGGTCGTTCAGTCGACGCCGGGTGAAACTGTCTGTGATGTTTTCTCTTGCCTCGATGCGTCTAATGACGTCGCCCCTCATTGCCAACGACGGCGCGATCAAGACGCCGCGACGCCTCTAATTGCCGACACTAGCGCTAGGCGGCGCCCGTGCCAACATCAGGAGACGTTGCGAGTAAACTTAGCAAAACGAATCATCATTTTAAACCTGAGAGCTGTCAAGAGCAATGCTGCTACATTTCGTGAGGAATTGCAGCCGGCCCGGGCCACGCATTGCACAGCCTTCTGTCTTCTCGGCGACGAGAGGTTCACTCGATGGCGGTGTGTTTGCCGATTGTATTTGTAACCCGAGACAAAGATGGTTTGTTCTTGTATTCAGGGAGGAATAACAAACATTTTGTGTGCCGCACAAAGAGAAAAATTGAATGTAAATGATCCTTAGGGATATTTACTTGTTTACAATTTGTACATGATTGTCATTTAAACTTTCTTTAACACCAGCTATAGTTTTAGCTTTAGATACAACATGGGTTGATCTCTTTTTCAGATCAGTATACAATTAATATTACTTACTAAATAAAAGTTGTTGAGAGAAAAACAATTTATTGTCAGCCGTCTGATGTACATCAAGTGACCTCAAGGATCCAGCATACTAATTACATAAATTAAAAACATGGTTTATCTACAGTACTGGAAAAGAAAACTGACACTAGAAACCCACACCATCCTTCTATAATATAAACTGTTATTCGGAGGATAGGAGAGAGATAGAAGAAGAGATAGAATATACCAATATGGCCGCTGTGGCGTCACGAGAAAATTCTGAATATCACTTAGCCATAACGTTGTGCCATGTCTTGTCAAAACTCCACCCATCGGAAAGACAAAACTCTTTAGTTCCACATAACACACGGACATAATCATAATCATAATACGGACCAACGAGCCATGAAATGTGGTTAATTAACAGCGACTTGGTCACGTCAAAACTTGTGCGTTCTCAGATTTTTAAGAAGATAGTTTTTACTATTATAAATTTAAAATTGAAATTGGGAACGGTATACAAAGGTTTCTATGCCATAGTGAAAATAAGGTAGGAGTAAACTGAATATGTATTTTTCTGTGAAGTTAGTATTTTTAAATGCATGTTTCATATACATCGTCATTGTGCACTTCATAAAATCTTGATTTTGGATTTGATTCGTTACACTTTTTAAATTAAATTAAATTACATGCCTTGTAGTGGAAAGAGAATGAGGTCACTTTTTTTGTTGATTTTTATTGATCGATAGGGTGTCCCATTTGTTTACCCGAGGTAGGGTCACCACTCATAAATAAATGCACTGATAACTTAGTAAAGTTGAAACAAACAATGCATAGCTTGTTTCAAACTGTTTCACTGATTCTATCACCAACAAACAGAGATAATCATAATATTGCAATTAATCGTACTCATAGAAGAATGGGAGCTCACATGGAAATGAATCCTTTGTGGGTTATAATGAGGATAAAACAAAACACATCATAGTGTATTACTTCAGATAACATGATATATGTATGCACAATGAAAGGTTGACATAAATTAGTATAATTATAAATGCAGTGCGGGGGGGGGGGGGGGGGGTTATTTATGATTGTATTACCGCACTTGGCCACGATAGTTCCCTATACTTTGTTTACCGTATTATCCACAATCGTTCATACGGCTAACAACTAAATGTTTGCACTTTAATTTAAAATAATTAAATATGAATATAATAATGAAGGATAAACATTTTAACTAATAATATATTGCATAAAAAATAAATAAAATATCAACACAATGCAAATAATAATTATCAAACAAATTTTAAAATAACAAACACAAAATTGTACTTACTATATTTAAAAGTGTACGCTGTTAGAAACATTTATTAATTTCCAATATGAAATAATTATGCAGAACGTCCGAAATAACATAAAATGTTACCTTAGAGCATATAAAGTCTTCTTCCAAAGGACAAAATGTTAACTCGATTCTTAATTACGTTTTTGGTTGTCCATAATAATGTTATTCATACATAAACTTTGGAGTTGTGTAGGTGTACCCCTTTCTCAATTCAATTTTAATTTGTGTTTGTTATCGTAAATGAAAGGTTTGTAAGTATAGATGCGCTAATTCGTACTGGATTCAGTATATTTATTTTAAAACATATAAAGTAGACCAACTCATAAAGTGACCATGCACTAAATTACGAAATTATTTCAATTTGAGTGTGAGTGTGAGTGTTCAAGTGAGATTGAGTATTCGATTATTAAAAATGACATATACTAGAAAACGTTTTATAAGATGTAATAGTATTGCTATCTGATAGAATGTGGCTTTGTTTATCTTGTCATGGATTAAATAATTCTATAAAACACGCAATCCTTATACTCTTATACTTAGCTCACGCATAAAGGTTAACGCATAACTTACCAACGGCTAGCGTGACATAATAATCGCTTTCACAACTCTAAAATGAAATAACTCAATTTTAATATTTTAATTTTTAATATTGTAATTACAAATAACGATGTTATCACGCGCCTTAATAATTACACTCATCTTTATTTACATCTTTTTGCATTTCAATTCTTTGAAAACACAATTTTTGTGCAAGTAGTTGATTTTAGACTAAATATGTACATTTTAAATATAATCACGTGGTCTACATTATTTGTTTATGTGAGAAGACGTCTTGTTTGTAGTAAACAGTAAACACGCGTGAGGTCTAGTTGTCGGTATTAAAGCCCGAAGAGAAAAGTTAGTTATAGTTTCATTTAAATAGGTCATCTTTATCTGGAATGGTAAATCATAATTAAAATAAATATGTATTTTTTTTAGTAAGTTAGGGTTTTTAATTTGACCACGACCTAACAATATTTGGAAATCTAACTAAATCGAATGGCAGTACCATGTACTAACGACTGACGAGTTATACTATCACTACTACCATCACTACAAGTAATACATAACTACTTACTATATAACCACAGTACTACTACATCAACCAACTTCCTTCAGATGTGCCCCTCTCAATGGAACTCTCCTTACGCTTGTCAAACGGATACCCTCCAGTCAATACTGCCGGTGACAGGAATCGAACCGGCAACTCTACGGATGGAACCCCTCATATTTCAAATGATTCTCTAAAAAATGTAATTCCGATAGATATATTTTGTGGAGGCTGCGTGGCTGTGAGTATGTTTGTAAAGTACTCACGGCTCATATAGCCGCGGTATCTGTAACACTGTACGACGCTGCCTTCTGGTAAAACCTGTTTTCATTATTTCACTCTGATACCGAATGTCGATTTGCATTTATTAACTTTACCGTGTACATAAGACATCACACTGTGTTCTTAAGATTTATTTCGGTTACTTTGCATTCAGTTAGTGAAGCGAAAACTGGGAGTAGTTATTTATATGCGGTTCGTAATCAATGCTTAGAATGATTACAATCGTTTGTTAAAACTTGTTAGTTTTGTTGTACAATTGTGTAATTTTAATATTATACTGCTTTTGTACTAAAGGAAACATAGAAAGAAATAACGAAAGAACGAATGAAAGAAAGAAAGAAAGAAAGAAAGAAAGAAAGAAAGAAAGAAAGAAAGAAAGAAAGAAAGAAAGAAAGAAAGAAAGAAAGAAAGAAAGAAAGAAAGAAAGAAAGAAAGAAAGAAAGAAAGAAAGAAAGAAAGAAAGAAAGAAAGAAAGAAAGAAAGAAAGAAAGAAAGAAAGAAAGAAAGAAAGAAAGAAAGAAAACTATGACGACGACGATGACGACTGATTGATATAATTATTATTTTGGTTATTATTGCTGTTATAATATGGCTTCGTATGAGCGCTAGACCGAAATAACATACAACCTATCAATAGAAACTCATCTAGATCGTCCTAAAGATCCCCAAAGTAGCAATGACTTTAAATAAATCGATAACATCCAATGAATTGACAAAACATCATGGATGGGGTTGAAGGTAGGAAGCCATGAGGTGAACCAACAAGACCATAGACATAATTTTGCATGCAGGGATGTGACAAGTGTAACAGCTTAGCATGACGATGCGAGGAAGTAGAAACCTCGTGTTTGGATGTCAGGACAGGACACAACAATAACCATTATTATACAAGAGACAAATTAATCTAGTGATGTTTAGAAGACGCAAAGTTTAAGGATAGATAATTTGTAGTTTCGTGAACGTTCATATCTAAGAACTAAACTGATGATCGAGTTATATAGTTTGCGAGACTGGGACTAGTTGTGAGCATATTACCTCGAATAAAATACGTTTTTCATCTCTCAGTGGTATCATTTACATCACTAATGATACAAAATAAAGCAACCGTTGACTGATATACAGTTAAAGCAAAAAAACAAACAAAAACAAGATGCCATCTAAAAAAAATTATCCGCTACTTCTTTAAAATAAATTTGTATCTTCGTCGAGCAACCTGATTGAATCACTCGTATAAATCAAACGTGCCGTGGGCATGACGTAGTTGGCCGAGTCCCACCGGAAAGAGCCGAAGCATCAGCTGTGAATAATGGCCTAACCACGGGGTTTCCTCCCCGGCTAATTTGTAGGCTATGACTCGCATTAATCACGGCGTAAAAATAATCCACTACCTCAGCGAACGCAAACAAATCAACAGGCTATGTCGTACCACGACCATTCGGAATGATTGAGAACAACAATTTGAAGTCAGATCAAAGTGCGTAGTGTGCGTGTTACATGTGTAGATGTGGATAGGGTACCGTATTCAAATACGTAAATCTGTTGTTATTTATGATCATAGACAGGAAAATGTCAACTTCCGGCTGGGGGCTCATTTTTATACACTTAAAAATAAATAACAATATTTCATGAACTGTACAAACATTGTTTTTATTTTTATTTTGCGGTTGGAGTAGAGATTCCCCCCCCCCCTATTCTCCCCTACTAACCTTGTTTATTCATTTGGAATGATTAAATCGCTGATAAATGTATAAAACACTTAAGGCCACACAACACTTAGGCCTATATGAGTAATACGCCATATAGAGAACTAAATGGCCCATTTTATGAATAATTGCTAGTTTCTATTTTAATGATTGTTACGGTATTTTAAATTATTGATTTAACTTTTGTAATGTGCTAACTTTCAAAATTTAAAACTATAATAAAAAAGAAAATTAATTGATATTGAAACTTAGCAGCATTGATAATAGCCTTCAACTTCCCAAAGGAAGGATATCATATAATTTCCTTGTTACAAATATTTATAAGCAAAATAAAACAATTTTTAGCCTTATAAACCACTCTTTGGTTTGGTGACACTCGGTCTTATTAATATTATTATTATTAAAATTAATATTGTTATTCGTACAATATGAATATGAATGTAAGTTGATTAAATAATGCCAAATAAATATAAAACACGATTCCCAGTAACAAGATGTGCATAATCGTAAATCAGCTTAATGAAATAACATTGTTGGTGAGCTTTCCTTCGTGAATTTACTTCTGTACTCACGTTCCCACAAAATCGTTCTTAATTTCACCAAAAAGATCATAAACAACGTTTTACACATCCGTTCCATGGGTTTTCCCCGAGGCAATAAAACTACTGGTTTACATTTAGAAACAAAGTGTTGTTTTCAATTTAAACATTCCTGGAACCAACCATAATTTCCACGGTTTTATTATTGGTATGACTGTAAATAGACTTCTGACGTACACACAATGGCTCATCTATAGACACAGCGTTAACCTTTCATAATGGTATAATATTTTCCAGTTAACTTGTCTAGCAGAAGTGCTGCGAGCCGATCATCTCACGTTCCAGTTAAGTACAGGGTAGTAAAACGTCAATTAAGAAATAAAATTGATGAACATTGATGTACATGTCACAAAATCAAAATAAATGTATTTATTGTTGGTGTCCGTGAAGATAATCACTGGCTATAGTTAACTGCATTCGATGATCGTGACGTTGTTGCTCGTGTGATGTGAGGTACACCAATGTCGTCTTAGTGGCCAGGGTGGCGATATCAAGTTTCGCTCCCCGAGAACCGTCGGTTACGATTTGTGAATGTAGGAACAATTAGAGTTGGTAATTGAGAACGCGTACTACTATTTGTAAACTCTAATTGAATCTCATCACGCTAATACGGAGCGCTTCGTTTCTCCACGGTAATTAGACAGGCTGGGCACGCGAGGCAGTGAGCACATGTCGTGAGTCTGCTGGGGCTCGAACCCGGTGCCTGGTGTGACCATGTCTGCTGGGGCTAGAACCCGGTGCCTGGTGGGACCATGTCTGCTGGGGCTAGAACCCGGTGCGTGGTGTGACACTGTCTGCTGGGGCTCGAACCCGGTGCCTGGTGAGACCCCGTCTGTTGGGACTAAAACCCAGCACATCTATTGTGAACTCTTGTATAGAGATCGGATTTGTAAAATAAAACATGTTTAATTTAAAAAAAATTTAAAATTCCAAACATTATTTTTTTAACATAAACTCTTCTCAAATTTAATTTGACATTATTTTACACAGAATACATGGTTTTAAGTTTTGAAGAGGCATTAAAACATTTCACAAATACCAATGTTGACATAATATCATTTTAACGTATCCCGTTTGGTTACATGAAAGATGTGAATTGTTGCAATGTATTATATTTCATACTTACCACAGTTGACAGATGCTTTGAGGTAATGAAAGTAATGAAACGTAAAAATCTCTGCTGGGATTCGACTCATAAAATAAAACTAAGACTAATTCCATTAATATTCTATATTTGGTTAATATTTATTTAATTATATTTCTTTAGAAGGGGGGATACTTTTAGTATAAAATCACACGAAATTTTCATTTTTTAAACCTCAAGAACGCTATACTCGAAATCGAAAAGTGTAGCTAGAGCACTGCGATTTGGTAAGCCCTATCATTACTGAATGATAAATGGATGAAATATTACAAGAAGTATGGGCAGTTATTTGGTTATTAAGCCATAATTAGTCACACAAATTCAATACAAATAACAACCACTCTAATTATAACTTCAGATATTATTTAGCATTCATTGTGTATGGCAATTACCAAACCACAGTGCGCTATAGATTTCGATTTTCGATTTTGAATTGCGTTCTGGGACATAATTAAAAAATGAAAATGTCTGGTTGTTTTTAACGTGAGCAGCTTGATATTGTGGGATTTGGCGTGTGTTCTTCAATCTACATCTTCAATGAAGACCCGATCTTGCTTAGCTCGTCGTTCATTGCGTGCTAACAGAAATCCTCGATGGTTGAAATTACCTTTACTTACAACTAACTTACAAGTGTAACCTACGAGACGCTAATTAGAAGTGTCTGGATAATTAAAATTCAATTAGAGTTGGCAGTAGTCTACATTATACAAACCGGAGAGCGCATCTCGATGAGGGGCATGCAATAGTCCTTGCTGCGGCTGTGTCTGCGGCTGCGCACTGCGCATTCGTGACGTAGGTATCTCAATCGACCAATCGGATCGAAGCATCGCCATCGGTTTTAGTCAAGGTCCGTAAATCCTCTGGTGGAGATTCGGCGAACCTCAATGTCATGGCGGAGCACGGGCAAGACAAAGCTCACTATTTTGGCATCCTCTCCATAAAAAACGGGTGATTATTTAAAAATATTGACTTATAACGTTACATTTTGATTTTACAGCCCACCTCGCGAGAATTTGATTTTCTTAAATATCCATCAACAATTCAAGAGGATTATTTTTGTAAATAACCCAAAAATTAAAATCCGAAGCCTGGCATAATATTATAAACTAGGCAGCTACACTTCAAATTAGAGACATTTTTTAATGATCAGTTTGCTTCTGAAAGAGAGAGAAAAAAATAAAAGAGTAGAATTTTAAAAGAATGGTTTTCTCTACGTGCATAAAAATTGTTCTGTGTGAGAGAACGAAAAAACCACCCATCTGCAAGTGCAACTTTACAGGGCGACTGCAATGATTCTTGTGAAAAGCTGCTCGCTCTGGATCCCGACTCTTTTGATCAAATCCTAATACTTTTCCGCCTTAATTATGAGCGCGTTTCTGTGCAGATGCTTTTCTTCACCGGCTGAGCTGAAGGATGAATCGCTCTTTTTGTTCCGCACTCCCGTCTGGTGCGGCTGCAAGGAATTCACTAATGAGATGTTGGCGCGCTCTGCCGGGCGTCGTGCCAACAACATTGAGGCGTCGCGACGCCCCATCCCATTCAACCCACCTTCATAGCCGTGAGCAAACGAACTGACAGAATATACCAACCGAGGCAAATAGCGGACAGAATACACAGGCCACACGGATCTTGAAAGTTACCTAAGAAGAAATCTTGTCTAGGGCTCGGGCTAAGATAATTATAACAGAATATACTTTAGTATGAGGTGAACTTTCTTGATGTGGATGTATTTTCAGATGTTCTGATTTCAAAAAATATATTTTATTTTCTCAGAACTAAATTATTTTTACTTATGCATTATACCTATTAATACTATTATTATTTTTCCAGTAGCCGAAATAAGAACCAAATTTACGCTTTGATCATGCGGATCGATGCTATGACAGACCAAAGTTCATATTCAAACGGGATAGTAACTTATTGGTAATATATAGGTTGCAACAAATCTGAAGTATGTCTGAACTATACCCTCTCAATGACATACAATACATAGTAATAGTCATTAATTACTAGTAGGTTTCGCGATATAGAGGTTAAACGTGGTAAGCTTAGTACGCAGACGCTGTCACCCCTCCGTTAGTATTGTGATTGGCTACCAGATCGCGCTGATAACTGCGTGCATGCATCAGCTCTATCTACAAGGCTCGTCCTCGTATTATTAAAACATTTTGGAGGCATAACGCCGTGCATTTAAAAACCATTTATATTACAGTTATTTGAATATCTGTTCATCACGGGACGGGTAATAAGCACACTAACTACAAATCAAATGCCTAATTGCACTAAGAGTAAGTGCAGTAAAACTAAGTATCGTTATCCTCTATGTAACGAACACATGCCAAACAGCTATAACGTACATCAATTACGTTTAAACAGGTTTGCATGCATTTTATGAATGAACGTGGTATAGACGGCCTCTCATTGTACTTAGCATTCAAGATGGCGTCGATGGGTTTTTGGTTTCATTCAACTTGGTGGTACAATTCCGCCAACAAGCGTGGGACTTGGGCGTACAACCGTTCGCACGCACCACGGTACGCATGATGTGCGTGTACTGTCCGTTATGAGGGGAAATACCGTTTTTTTTCGTAGCTGAATAGAACGATTGACTTCGTATTTAATTTAAAAAAAATCTATTTATATTTCTTATTATACAATCTTTTGGGACTAACCGTGATTTGGAAAACTGTGTGGCATTCATTTCTCGAAACGAAGCATAATAAATCAAAGACAAATGTGAAAGGGGTTTCGTTTTAGAAGTATTATAGACCTATATAAGTATTTAATATAGTCATAAAGCGTGTCTTGGCTTTATAAACGTATCTGTGATTTATAGTATGACATTGTGTGTAATAAGAAAGTATTTCTCTCATTACTAACTGATTCAATGGATGTGCTTTGCATGCATCATGAGAAAACTTGCGACACCTGATGAATATATAAAATACGGGAGAAGAAAATATTAATACATTTGTGTTTATTATTAGACATAATATCTGATTCAAGGCGATTCGTTGACGATCGCTGGGGCTTGAAACTTAATATTCATAATACCTTGATCAAAATAAACATAAGGATCGGACATATAAGCCACCATGTACGTATTTGAAGAAATAATACCTTCATTATAATACAGGATTTATGCTGTTGAAAATAAATTTGTTATATGCTAGATTTGCGTGAAATCGCATCGTAGTTGCCAGTTAGAGAATAATAGAAACATTGTTACACTGACCGTAAATGAATACATTTTCACACAAAGAAGCGTATTTTGTACTTCTTTGTGTATTAAATTGTTCTTTTATGACAGGACAACAGCGATTACACACGTTAAAGTGTAAGGTTTTCATGTTTTGTGAATGGGATTAAAAATAATTACAGACTAGCATGCAAATAGGCCTTCTCATGAATCTTTATTTTGATGCTATAGGCTACACTAATTACAAATTATAATGCGAGGCCTATGTAAAAATATTAATTATAATAAAACCACTCAACAACGTTCATTGTTTTAACATTTTAATTTCGGTCTTTGTTGTGAATATATTTATATTCATATTTATATTTAACTAATCTATCACTAAAATAATCTAAACGTTATCTTTAGGATGAGTGTTTAAAAGAGTATTCTAAGTGAAGCACGTTTATCTCAGAAAGAAGAGATGATCTCAGTATTGATAAGAGTGATACATAATAAAAATATGCATCAGGTCTCAGAATTGATAAGAGCAATGCATAATAAAAAGATGCATCAGGTCTCAGTATTGATATCAGTGATACATAATAAAAATATGCATCAGGTATCAGTATTGATAAGATACACAGATAGATTCTAACCAGTTATCAGTCATCTATGAGACCAGTAAAGTCACGCAGTATAATATGCTGTATACTTGAATTATAATTTTTTTATGATGTTGCAGTGTAAGGTACATAGTTTATGTTACGTTTTTCTATGTGAATATGAGTATAAATTTGACAGTTGAATTGTGAGCACATTTAAAAAAAGTAACAACAATCGTTGAAAAGAGCAGACATATTAAGTATTAAAATTTAGCAACATCTTTAAAATAGAGCATTCAATTAGGTCTATCTATTTAGGAATGACACAATTTTCATTTCCATGTGATTTTTACAGTTGAGACAAATTGTAAGCTTTATAAATCACACTCTGCACATGGTTAGACAACACAGTAACCGTCTATAGTTAATCGTTTCGACCTATCGATTCGTAACGCCCTTCAAGCAATTACTTTGACTGTTTTATTATTTATTATTGCAATCATTAATATAATACTCTTCTGTACACATAACATTAGGCGTGGAACATAGGGACGTTCCATGTTAGCTGGTAGTAAACAAACAATGTAAGGTAGACAGTGGACACTCGGACTTACACTATACATACGTAAAACTAAAATAGGGTGGACTACGCCTACATATTTTCTTCCAGAAAGAATGTTCCCTTGTTCTTGCGAATGGAATTCAAAATTAATTACTCAGTAGGATGCAAATTAGTTTCCATATTAATCTTGATATTAAACTGTCTAATAACGATACTAGATGGGTTTCATAATTATTATAATAATAACCCTGTGAAACGCCTGGTGCCGATTCTAATTCGCTATCGTACGTTTCAATTTATTCAAATTTATTTTCTGTAATGTAATCATATTAAAAAATCTACCTGATGTTTGACTCTACTGTAACTAATAGAGGCTAAACTGAACTAAAATTGAACATTAAAAGTTATGTTTTTTTTTATTAACTTAAATCATCTATCATAAAGATAAGCTACCAGACTATTTCCTGTTAAATTTCTAACCATGTTATTTTATTGGTTATGGTTTGTTGATGGTGTAGAATTCAGTCTCGCAATATGCAATAGCTCTAATCGAGAACATTGGCGATGAAAGACTAACTGGGACTGACTGACATCCGATACTGTGATAGAGAAACCAATTACCCTTGTGGCGTGTTGATGTGGGGGTAAGAGGGGATGAAAGGGGGCAAGTATTCAATCACATGCGAGTAAGAAAAGTATGAAGTGAGACAAACCACATCTTGATCTTGGCTGAAGCATGAATTATTACCGAAAGTGTCAAAATAAGTATAGATAAAGGCGAAGGCTGAAGCTCAAATATATGAACACATTTTGATAAAGTTGATCCAAAGGTACCAGGAATAAACAATATTTGCTTTGTCTCAAGAAGTGATGTACAAATTGTATTGTTTACCATGATATTTACCATTATTGTCAAAAGTAATTTGCCATCAAGTATATCTGCTAAGAATCGTTCTCAAATAATATTTAGAGTCATCATTGATAATTTATCATTTAGAAATAGAGTAGGTTAAGATTGTTTAAAGCTAGTGGTGGGAATTTCTCTAACACCTGATTTGTAGCCTATACCCCTACGCAAAGCGTCAAAAGGGACGTTCTCTTTTACACGTGTGCATGTGCTTACTAGGTGTATTGTACAAAGTTAGTGGTAGTAGTGTACATAGTACACAAGAGTATGTGGATAATTGCTTTGCTGGGAAGTGTGGGGTATTGCATCCATCTATTCATTACATTGTATGTTTTAGATCACTGTATTATACTCAGTCATAAACACATTAGTGTTCTTTATGTGTTGGCTTTACAACGAAAATGTTGCGTTTGTTACATATTTACCCAGTTTTGGCATGATTTCACTGCTCACAGTGCTCAATTGTGTACACAAAATCTCTTCTCTATCTCCTGACTACTGAAAGACCTTTCATAACTGTCACATCCCCCGTATTTTTACGACAGCTAAAGATTAAAAAAAACTCCTCACTTCTCCCACAGCTGAATTCATGAAACTTACATACTTCTTTATGTTTTACCTTGAAACGGAATCTATAGCCAACAAACATTTCAATGCCTGGTATAGCCGAGCCGCCGCCTTGTACTACTCGTATATCGTGCATGTCTAAAGCACATTATTTAACTATGGACAAGCTTTATGGTGTGTGATGATGAAATTGTGCATATCCGATCACTCCTTGGCCGCTACCGAATTACTGCCGAGCAGCAAAATACCGCGTGTGTAGATTGAAGTAATTGGGAAAAGCTATGGTCTCGAAAGCTTTAATAATATGGCCGCCTAATGGTATCTGATACAGTAACTGGCAAAAATTAGCCCTGCATATTTATGTGGATGGGTACTTTAATCCCGTATCGTATCACTAGCGGTGGATATTCACGCGAACGAAGCCTCGTTCACTACAGCCAACGTCCGGACTGGCCACTGGCTTGAGCGTGAAGCTAGACAATATTACCATGCGAAGAACGTGTAATGTTATACACTGACCAATTATCTTTAGTCTTAAAATTTTAAGATAAGATTGTTTTCAGATAGCACGCTTTGTAGACTTCCGTTGATAAAATAACCGAACTGTTGTTTTCGCGTCGTAAGACCTGAAAACAATTGGGGTTAAAATGTGTTTTCATAATTTATTGTATTCGAGGTTAAACTTACTAATATGTGTTTGTTGTTTTGAAATGTATTCTGTATTTTTTTTTAATATTTTTTTTTACATTTTTTTTCTTTGTTCTAGATTGCGAACCAAGTGGATTAACTTTCAATCAATACTGATTCAAATGTATGTTTATTGATAATGACTAAAATGTTTGTTAGTCTATTGGGCTACTTTAGGATGTGGATGTATTTAGATTTTCTTTGGGGATGATGGGAGAAACGTCCCAAGTGCATATAATGTAATTTCTAATATTTTCTTTCACTCATGGACGTATTGGATGGAACTGTTTTCATCCAACACATTCCTCCTTGTTACAGATCATTGGTGCCGGCTGAGGTACACTCTTATCACTCGATGGTCTCTTGACGTTATAAATAAAATAATTTCAGAACTTTCAGGATGGAGTAGCGTACAGTAAGAATGTTAGTGAACATTAGACATACTCAATTTGGCAATACACGTTTTTAAAACGTTGTTATTCTTATATTTCCGTGCTGACGAAGTTTTAAAAGTGCTGAAACGACAGTTACCAACGAAAAATATCTGCAAATATAATACTAAATTTGTTTTTACATATAACGCTATAAATTTGTATAAAGACAAACTAACTTATGCTGGAGGTTAAATTTTTTAAATCATCAACACCAAAGTTTAAAAGATATAGCAAATGTGATACATTTAAAAAGGGCAACTGAGGCACTATTGATTGCACAAGAATTGTATTTAGTTCAAGATTTTATTTGTATGTCAAGTGAATTAATGGTGTACCGGTTGACCTTACACCAGTATATAATTATATTATTATTATTATTGAAGTGCTTCACTCATAAGGTTGTATCATGTAAGAAAAGAATCACAAGCATATAAATACATCCTTTGTCCCGGACTGGTTTGTTCTAACGTCTGATAACCTTCTAACTTCTAACGTCCATCTTTGGTACAAGCTCACAAATTGCTCATTTTCAGCTAACTCGTTCTCAAACTTAACAATGTAAGTTATGTTTTAAAATCGCATACAAATCGTAGACTTTAGCTAAGATCTCGAACATCACCTAAAGCAATGTTAAATTTACAAAGCGCAACTGCAGACCGTAGATTAAATCTCTCCAATTCTATGATCTAGGTTGGTTGTATGATGTGCTTAGAATATTACGAGCAAGTTTCCTGTTGTTATGTTAAGTGTATAAATTTGCAACGCCATAACCTGCAATTAAGTCTTCACTCTTACCATGTTACAGTTAAGGGCACTGGTACTTCTCTCATATACAACTGATTTCACTAAGTACCATGTGTGCGTTATGTGCGGCAATAAAACGGTAGAGAATCCCCTTCGCATGATCGTAGTCTCACATATAGGGCAACCTCTGGTGTGCATAGTAATCTATTGACCCAGCACACAAACCTTGTAAAATAAATTATTTCTGTTGTTACAATAAGTGTTGGCCCGTTTCAATTTACTTACGGCGACGAGTAGTAAATTATAATACACAATTCTCAGTACAAGTTAAATGTGAAAACTTGCAAATAATGAATGCACGATTAATGTATATACATTACAAAGAATGGAAATTTAACAAAACACAAAACAAAAGAATTAATTAATAGTAATGTTATAATAAAACAGATTTAAAAATAAAATTTCAGCAAAAATATCTTAATTGGATCGTTTGCTATGTTCGTGGAATTGTTAACGTGTCAGAACTCAGAACGGCTTTCGATGATACCAAGTGTAAAAGTTTTTCCCTTGCTAATTTTTAGCATTAGTTTTCAGATTAAGTGAATTTCAAGCCTTCAACACGTTACCTCATTTAAAACCATGGTTGAAGAACCATCATGTACAAATATATTATGTTACTTATAAATTGTTTTACTTCTTACACTAATTGGCTATATAATTAAAATTATTTCACGTTATGATAGCGAGCATTAGGTATTTATTTAATATAAAATGGCGAAGCTACGTGTGCCCGGCTCGAAACTCAAATAACGCCATTGAAATCGATCTTCTTTGCGATTAAACGGTTGATTGCTCTATCGATGGATCGATTAGAGTGTACAGTGACGTCATAGCTAACGGGGTCGGTCGTTGTTTGATGTAGCGACGGCTGGGATGTCAGATGCGCCCTTGGGCAATGATCACTCACCGTCCGCGCGCGCAGTTACGCTCAATCGAGTCTGAAAAAACAAATAATATATTGTAAATAAATTAGCACGCTTCCATAGATAAGCACGCACGTATATACACAGTTTAATTAATAAAGCGCTTACCATCGTAAACTTACCCAATTTACATAAGTATTTTGTGGGTGCATTGTTGAATTCAGGTCAAACGTTTTCGATGTCTCAATTTTATTTTCTGCTGCACGACGGCCGTTGTACACAGTGTACTACTACATTTTTGAAATGATCTTACGGAAATGTAAAATAGAACCTTTATAACAGTTTAAATAAATAAAAAAATAAAATACATTCGTATTTTATTTATTGAGTCTACCCACTCAGTAACAAGGCTGATTTTCAGTGAGGGACTTTCATTTAAAGCGACTGAACCAACCCTGTAGGCTCCAAACACCATCGACGAGTGAGCGATAACCAATCAAAGATCTATATTTCAAATATGAATTATATGAATCAGTGATTGGACCATGCGAACACCTGAGGACAAATGTCAGAATCAACACGGTCGATTCAGAACAACTTTGAATTTATTGAGTCCTTCGTTGCTAGGACGGCTCCAAAGTCACCGTTTACTTGTTACTACTTATGATATATTCATTGTAATTAGAATGAAATTATCGAAGCTATGATGTTTTGTCTTGGTAGTTTACATTGGAAGAGTAATTTGATTTGAGTATATTACTTGAGTTGAGAGTTGTTCGTCTCGCGTCTCCAGTGTTCAGTGTAAAGAGGCGTTTTGCTAATGTCTCATCCTCGTTATTAGGATAGTTGGAATATGAATAGTTTGTTTAATACATGGTAGTAGGAAGTGACATAGGATGTTGTTTTAATCTATCCTTGTCAGATAAAACGATAGCGGTATGATTTATATTGCCACTCCACCCCCTTTACTTCCTTATCCAAAAATAAAATACCCCTACCCCAAACTATAACCCTGTTCAAAATTTTAAATGCACGTCTGTATAGGCCATAGGGAATATAGTTATCGTTTACATAAATACGGTAAAAAGTTGTGAGAATAGATACGTACTTTACATTTGATTTTATTCTACAAAAGATTTGTATTTACAGCTGAAAACTTCAGCATTGTTTTGCCGGGAAAACAGGGCATTACATCATACTTACATGGTCGATCTAAGCTATAATTCACAACTGACTAATCCACTAGTATTATTTAGCTTACAGAAGTGTAATCAGGAGTGTGAAGAAGTCCAAAAGCTTACAAAACACATCCAAAAATGTATTTTACAGACGTATTTACCGTACTGTGATAGCATTTATCAATAAAGTTTTTTACACTGATTTTGTACAGCATAATATATGTAATAAATTCACTTATTAACTATGTTGTTTACATAATTTTGACGTCATAGTTTTTTCAGCGGAAAATAAAGAGCGCTTTATTACCAAATAGAAATGAAACTATTCGAATTGTGAAAAAATCTTAAACTCACACCAATATTATTGAGAATTAAGGAGCATTTCCTATTGGCATTTCCTATTGTTATGTGACCGTCTTCATCAGTTACAAATATTTCAAGTTTGTTAATAACAAACTTGAAATTCTTAATTATCTGCGTGTAAACGAAGTCTTTATAGCTCTAGCTCAACTTTCTAAGCATGAAATAATACGAAAACAAAAGGTGGAAATCATATTTTAATACATCTCGACCTTCCTCTGAGATCCTCGCGTGAGTTGACCTTAGTATAATGTTACAGTGTGTGTGTATACGTACGCAAATTAATATGATGGACGTTAATAGCTGCGTTTTATAAACAATGAGATGCTAAAGGTGTGCGATCTTTCACGTAGCTACTGTCTCACAGTCGCTGTGGTTAGGCCGCGTGAACTGGTTCCATTGAGCAGAGTCGTAGAGCCTTAGAGCGGTACGAGACACGTCACGAACATATTATACAACGAGATACTAAATATAGGGAATTATCCATATTTCTCAATATCGCATGATCCAGGGTTGAATTCAGCTATGATCCCGGGAGGGCGAATCCCCCTCGGGAATTGCAATTCGCCCCCCCCCCCCCCCGCCCCCCCCCGGGAATAAATTGGCTATCATGCTCTAGCCACCTCTAGCCTATAATATATTACTAAATTTTGAAATGGCACGGAAATATTGCTTTGAAGGTTTAATAAGTAAATAAAGTGTTGTGTGTGAATTGTATCACAAAACTTGACAGTTTATTAGTTAAAGGTTATGTGGAAGCAGTGGTGGTTATGAAAATTTGTCCCCTTCATTCGATGTCTACACCCCCGGGATTTGAAATAGCACCCCCGGGGACAAAAATCTGAATTCAACACCGATTTTCGCATGGTGTGCACTTATACACTATATTGTGTCTTATAATAAGAGGGGTTGCTTGTCTCATGATTTGATGACAGGGGCAGCTTCTTCAACGCTTTGCATGCAACAATTTGCCGTTGTTTTGTATTGCTGGGTTTTATCGAATGCAAAATGTCCAGGGTTCGATTTCCGGTTCGGACTGGGTTTTTTAACTTTAGAAATTCACCTTAATCTATCTGTATACATTAGTATACCCGTACATGGTGTGTATTCACATAACTTTTCAATTAATACATTTCTATATATAATATACTATGGTGGACTAAATGGTTGAAAATAGTATTATTTGGTAAAATCACATTCCAAATGCACACACATAATACCATTACAATTCATCATGATAATAAATGTAACAAAATATAAATACATTAAACGAATCAGTTAATACTAATTAATTAACGTGGTTTGATGAAGCCTCAAGTTAGGTTCTGTTTTGCTGAAAGAAACGGTTTTATATAAATATAAATAATACATGTTAAAAGCTTGGCCAAGGCCACTCACTAACGTGTGTGAATATTCGGATAACTCTTCCCCATCCATCATGAGGCTAGAAGATGGATGAGGCATTTATCAAATGCATATGCATTGGCTTGCATCAGAAATGATTATATTTATGTTATTTAATGAGTCCATGCAAATTTGGTGTTCATTAAGAATCAACTCTAAAAACTGAGTATTTTGTTTTTATGGTACTTATTAATATCTTGAAACATTCAATCATCCTTCTGCACAATTATTTTCACAATATTACATGTTTTAGTTTCAATGCCACTTTAACTTGGCACCTCTTATTTCTACCAACACTTCTTTAGCCATATAGATCGACACTTGGAACACATATCCGCCATTTTGTTCGCTCTATTATTAAACATAAATGACCTCGCTACTTGGAAATATTATATCATTTGTTACGCAAAAGTAATTTAAATTCATTAATAAGTATTAACACGAGCCACAATAAGTCAATGGAAACGCAGTTTACATATAAATAAAGTCACAGCTGCATTTCTGATTTGTGGTCTGTCGGTTATATTGACATCAGGGATGGATGTGTAGATTTATGACATTGAATGGAATACGATCAACTTGTCGGCATTGATGCTGATGCATTAATGCAAGCTGCGTACAGCGAGGCAAACGGTTTAGTAAAAAGAGGGAGGGGAAATGGAGAAAACCAGAAGTTTTTTCTTTCGTGTGACCACCATCGAAGTCTCCATGGTATGAATTTAATGGACCTTAACATCAACGTAACTCTCGATATTCTCTTTATGGTTCATAGTTTTAACAGATTCAGAGAGTATAAAGAGTTATGCGCTATCTAGTGCACTATTTTGTTCGCTACCTAGTGCGCTTTCAGTTTAGCTACTTGCGGAAGAACTGGAATATTTTTAAATTGGAAATATTGCCTAAATCGACTGGTAGGGGTTTTGTTGAAGATTCAGAATGGTGACTTGAAATAAAAAATTAAAATTAAAATCTTGTGAAATTGTACTCTGATACAAACTTACTTTGAGTCCCCCCTTCCTCCCTCCACCATTGCAAAAAATAACTCATAACACTTCAATTACGTTTATAAATTGCAAATTACCACCCAAAACTCAATATAAACTTGTGAACCTATCTCCGTCTTTAGCTACTCTTCGGAAAATATGTTTAACTTCAGAAAGGCAAATGAAACAACGGTAGCCAGCAAACAAGATTATAAATACGGGTAAGATTTAAACAAATATTCTAATAATTCAATTACTCCACTATAAAATAGGAAACCATATAAGAACGTGATTGTAAATTCTTGTACTTTAAAATAATGATGGTGCCAATTCTGGAAATTGAAAAATTTGTATTGCTTTCGACTGGCTCATCTCATAACATAAAGTTACTGCCGATGTTTTTGTTTGGTTTTTACGACAACTGTTGATAGGAATATTTAAATCCGCGCAATAGTTCCTATTTTAGTACTGATTTGTACTAATTAGTATTAATAATTAGAAATAGTTAGTAGTAATATAGTAGTAGTAATAATAGTAAGTAGTAATAATTAGTACTAAATTAAGAATTAGTACTAATTTTGTAAATAAAACACCACATTGAAAAACTAATTATTCTAAACTTATCAAACAAATATCAAGAATATGTTTGAACACCACTCGAACAATTAAAAAAAAAACGCCAATTTCGTGACGTCGTCAATTGAGTTCAATCAAGAAATCTATAATTATCTAACCAATCAGGTGTATTATTTATTGTTGTCTTGTATGGCAGAGGCTAGCTAAGAAACTTAATGTGTACGTACGTACGTATGTGTCATGAATAACGAGTGGAAAAAGTTGCCCATAGAAGTTTTCCGTAGAAAACCAGCAACCTGTACCGCTCCGCTGTGGAAGTTGTAATTAAGTTATTAATTATACCCACTTGTATGTGACTTTACTCGTATATACTTGGAGCTCGCAGCAATACGTGATTCACTGGCAAACTAGAATACTTAGCATTCAACAACTGGGATTATTATTATTATTATTATCATTATTATTATTATTATTATTATTTTTATTATTATTACTATTATTAATATTATAATTATTATTATTATTATTATTATTATTTTTATTATTATTACTATTATTATTATTATTATTATTATTATTATTATTATTATTATTATTATTATTATTATTATTATTATTATTATTATTATTATTATTATTATTATTTTTATTATTATTATTATTATTATTATTTTTGTTATTATTACACACGTTTTAAGCAGAGTACACAACAGAATGTTTATTTTTCATTGTACTGTTGCATTTCTTTCATATACTGTACTTTAAGAATTATATTGCAGTTTTAGAAAAGTAGCTTTTATGCTTTACAAAACGGTTTGACGTCTTTATTATAAAACAGTAAAACGTTTTTTTATGTGTGTGTGATAACTTTTAGAATTAGCACGTGCGCGTTTTCAAGAAAACGGGAAGAAGTTAAAGGAATTCTTTTGAGTGATATACTTATTTTCAAACGCATTTTCAAATTATTTGCCTTCAAAGGAGAAACGAAAACCAACGCAAAACGTGGAAAAGGGAAATAAATACTTATAATATATAAAAATATGTTACATGGTTTAATTCAACGTCAATATAGATTTAAAAGTGGTCCATAAAGAATGATTCAAGAAAAAGTTCATCAACTTTGGGACATCAAATTCGGGAAGATTATTATAATATCATTACTAGTTTCAGGTTTCTTTCCTTATCGTTACGAACTATTTTCTCCAATTCTGAATCATCAGCATTTTACCGTCGTCTTTCAGTAAAATGCTTTGAAATGTAAAAAAATTGCAAGCATATCCTAAAGAAGAATATGTAAAATTATATCATAACGTTCTTAGTTTTGGAGACATAATTAAGCCTTATCTGTAAACGAGACTATGAAACGCTGACTGCCGAGGTGAAAAGATATCCATCTCTACTGACCATTACTAACATTTTACGACCTCTATTACTTTTAATTGAATTCATCTTGCAACGACTTCCATAATATCTAGGATTTCCAGAAGTGATATACATTCTTAATTAGAAGTTAAATGACCACAATTATACAAGTTGAGATCTCTATTAAAGCCCAGACCTCCTTGCTCTTCTCCGCATTCATATTTAAACTAATAATATGTCTCTGTATTAATGATAGGTTCCTAGTATTTAATTATTTCGGCCGCCTTTAATATATATCTCCATGAATACATAATTTCATAGCCCTCTAATAAAAGTCTCCGCTAAGATTTGGTAATAAAGGTGAGAAACTTTTTGTACCGGATGCGTACCCTAAGTGACCGCACCATATCTTCTGCATATCTGCACATAACAATGGATTATTATAACCCCTGCAATCATTTCCCGGCCGACTTACCAAACGACGAAAGCTAAGCCGCTGTGCCTTGTTTTGTTATGTAGATGTGATTGTTGTTCATGCCAGTCGCGCGCGCATCCAACGAGTCCAACGGACCATGAGCAATACAATTAATTCGTAATGATACACCCGACGCTGTAGGTAAGCAGATAAGGAAATTATTAAGCTGAATTATGATCGGCACAATAGTGTAAAGTACGTAGAAGCTTGCGATCGCTCGAACCGATTGTGATATGAAGTGAAAATCTGAGGAAACAGGTGTTGGTTTAGTCTCTGGGATGTGGGTAGAATATCTTGTATGGTGATGCGTTGCATTTTAATGCGTTGTGTTTCACGAGTGCGTTCAGATAGCAGATGGTCTGATACGGTTAAGATTGGCTTGTGTTACGCCAGTTTGGGACCCAGAATGCAACGGTTCAATTCAAGCGGTATCACATCCATACGATCATCTAATTGTTCTGTGGGGGTTCTTGTATGAAATAACATCATAATAAGTTAAAAATATCTATGGCTGAAACACTAGATATTTTTGAAAGATCGATTTTGTTTTAAATGGACTAAAATATGTTATGATAAAAATGCAAAGTTGATATAATTTACTAAACTCATGAAAGAAATATGTTTTTGAAATATATAAAAGTTGTCAAACATTTCATAAAATGTTTACAAAAATTGCATAAGACCTACAATTGATCCAGTAACCAAATCAAATTCGCTGGATTTGCATGGTGTTCTAGAATAGTACGAATGGACAATTAGCATTGGAAAACAAGTTTGATCCAAACCTATTAGGCAATCTCAAGAAGACTGCACAGGATTAGGTCGTCATCTGTAAGTGAACTTACTATTTCAAATGTCAAAAACAGTTCTGAATGATTTATAAAGTGAAGATAGTGTTTTCAAAAGATTGTAGGCTATGAATTGGTTGCAATGTGCTTTTATACGCTTTTGTTTTTGTGTATAATAATAAATTTTACAATGAATTGAATAATTGTCAACTATTTCCAAAAGTTCATGTCACGTTTAGGTTTTTTCTTTACTTATTTTCTTTGTTGTGTAAATGGTTTTATGAGTTTTGGACATTCTAATTTTCTTAATCACAAAATAATAAGTTATAAATAAATAATCTATAAGTAGGCCTATACCAGACTTTAGGGGCAATCTACGGATCAACGGTTAACCTCGAGACTAGAAGTTTAATTAAACCGGGCCTAGGGAAACGATCTACTGAATGTTAATATTAGGTCTATTCAGAACGGCCTGTAAAATTTAACCTTGCATATAAATATTCTAATAGTAATAATTATAATTTTCCTTCACAGTTTCGCATCGTAGATTCCAAAAGGGTTCATGTATGTTTTTAAGTGTGAATATTTACCCCATCAAGCGTCTAAATGAATTACTAAATTCACAATGATCCATCATCTCGCAAAGCATGTTGTTCCCTGATACACAGACACAAAAACGATGGGAGATACGCACACAGGAAGACAGTCAGACAGACAGACAGACACCTGTAGTTTAGTTCTTGTGCCTAATCATCAATCAAATGAATTATCGTTACCGCAATAGAAGCCATTGCTCCCTCGCAGGAGAAGTCTGTCACTATTTGCCAGTATGGATGATAGATGGGATCCTCGTGTGCATCACATGCGCACTGCTGCGCACGCAGGTGCGACTGCTGCGCTCCGCTGCGGCGGCGCATCTGGTCAACTCGGAGTTTACATTGTACCGTCGAATATGACACGAGAACCTATTTATGCTTCTCATATTATCTCATCATATTATATATCTTATTATATTATATTATATTATATTACATATTATGTATTATATATTATATTATTATATCATTATATTATTATTATATATCTCATCATATTAGTTACACATACTAATAATAAATTGATGATCAAAATATGGCTCAAATTCTAAGGTAATAGAATGAAAGTCTTTAATTTACTATTATAGGTTTTGTGCATTTCCTACAAACTTTGTAGCTTCGCACGCAATGAAGTTACGGTTAAATGAAAGTCATTTAAGAGTAAAGTCATATTTTTGTTATAACTATTCAGTAATAAAAATAATGTTTAATTGCAGAAGGAAGACCATAAATACATTTGTGGAATTGGGCAATTCCATTCCATCAATTCAAGTAATTTAATTTCATCCTCAAAGACCGAAATTGAACTTTATCTTCTGTGTACACTAAAATATCAAACTGTAACTAGGCCTGCTCGAAGTTTTTTAACGTGATGATAGAACATAACGGATCTGCAACGGACATTATTTAGGTTCTAACGCGTGAACGGGGCTCGCGTTCAGGTCCCACCGTTTTATCGCTACGTCATTCAGATATCTCACACATCTCTTCTCTCTTGCCCTCATATACATTTACTGTTGCTTCGCTAATGTGAAAAGTCTGCATGGTCAGTGTTTCTCAGTAGAAATTACTTCCACTAGAGGTGCAGCCTATAGCTTTAAGGCTGTGTCCACGTAACCTCCGTTTATGTCTGTTAATATTGCTTTTTAATGATTCAAATGGAAAAAAAAAAAAAATGTAATCTCGTAAAAAATGTTGTCCTCTTTCTTATGAATGTTTTTTTGTTCAATAAATATCTCTTCCAATCCAATTAATTCTAAAAATAATCTTATTGACACCAAATCTAGATAATGACAATGACATGAATTCAATGATATTTCGGTACTAGTATGCATCCATTGACAATGTCACAGAGATTTCATATTAATTTTATTAATAATTAATGAATACAGTTAAGTAACCGAAGTGTTGTGTTAATAAAATATTATACACATTTTTCCTGATTTGAATTATATTATATTGTATTGAATAAGTAACTGTGTAAGAAGTCTTTTCAAACCCACAAATAATCACGTAATAAACTGTTTCAAAACTCCTTTTCTATATAGCCCTATACTTGCTAGTTTTTACTCAGATTTTCATCAACAGCTATCTAGTAACGCCATAACAAATACTAATTGGGGTGATAACCAAAGTGGGGTAATGTTAATGAACTTAACCTATCGGTACAGACTGCTGAACTGAACTATCACAATGACCTTGGCTAAATGAACACTCATAGAGCCAATGTGAAAAACAGCGCGCTTGACGTCAGAACGCATATTAGGGCTACCGATAATCCAATATCGCATTGTATTCATCCTCGTACTTTTATAGTCTCTAATTAGAACGATTATTTAAAATAGTAAATATTATATACATCTGTGTTTCTTCTCTAGGTCAGTTTAGTGCACTTCATCATACTTTTGCTTGAACTTGAAGTATATGTATAACAATTAACATAAACCATTTATGTGGTGAAAGTTTGGTATGGCAATAGCTCAGAGTGTGCATGGTGGAAAAACATTGAACAATCGTATTCGGAAAGGCATATGCGGCCTAAGCCAACCACAGGTGACTTGTCCATGCGAAACTAAGGTCCGCAACTGGTGTTGATATAAGCTTATATTGAAAAGTACTAATTGTAAAAGGGAATTTTAGTCATAAGAATTGGTATCGTATGCAAGAACGAAGGTAGAAAAGCCATAATGCTTTATAGCGTATGTAGAATCACCACAATATGCATGCTGCATGCAAGCGTATTTTCGTTTTTAAATTATATCTCAAGAACGGTATTCGAAAACGAGAATGTGTGAATGTATCAACATTATAATCAGTAATGTTGTTATTTGAATTGTATTTTTATTACTAACTATGGATTTAATAATGAAAATGCCTACCCTTATGATTAGTTATTTATCATGCAGAGTATAAGGCTGACTATTGACCAACCCACATTCCACTATAGACGCAGATTTTCGATTTCGCGTAGAATTCATTTTGTGTGGTTTTTAATGTGAGGCTACCCTTTATCAGCTGAGAAACGTTTATACGTTCAATGCGAACAACCATACGATACAGAATCAGAGCTGTCTTTATCCGCTTCGCTTCGTTTTCTGCATCCGCTGATCCGTGTGCATATTATGCTTAGCGCAGCCGTTGTCAGTTCTGCTGCACTCATCGCAATTAGACAGCGAGTTTTGGTGTAAACTGCGCTCGAGGTGTGAAGAGCTCAGACATTCAAACAAGCGATGGGCATACAGACAGCTGGCCTTGTTGGTTATACTCCATTCGCTATGGTTCCATAGTAGAAGTGTTAATGCTACGGTTATTAGTCTATTTCGACATGGTTCCATTAGGCATTGCGACTACTGTATAACTCATCCACTTCTATGTTTCTCAACAGTGTTATTTGTTCATTGTCATATTGTTGGCATGGTAATGAAAAACCTTTGGGGGTGGCCATTATCTTGCATGGTTATATGTTTGAGTATGTTGATTTGGAGAAACAGTTATATCCAATTGTAGTGGATTTTTTTTTTTAAATATGAAAGTGTTTTTTTTTGTAATACGTGGTTTTTATCTTTAATTTGTTTGCATTTTTAATTCTAAACGCTGCTTTTATGCAATTTAAAGTCATACATGCACATTATTCTAGGTAAATATTTAAATTAAGTCTGATGCTATATATGGTCGATTTGACGTCACGTAAACATCTACTTTGACTACGTTTTTCATTAGAACAGTGTCCACAGCTATACTGTTATGAGTTTATTTTCACATTTGGTAGGCCTATAGTCCAACTTGATATCGTTTGTATGGGAGTCCTGTTTACGGCTATCAATATCATTCAATTTTTACATAATACAGGACAAGGGGGACTGAACGTATTTATAACAAACAATTTAGTACAAAAAACACTCTACTTAACTGGAAAATATGTAATAAAAAACACTGTAGGACTAACACAGTTAAAATTTGTTCGATGTTGTTCAACATCACGTCACGCAATATTTCGACAGCTGCTCTGCTGTCATCATCAGGCACGACTGAGTCAGTCGTCAAATTTTAACTGTGTAAGTCCTACAGTGTTTTTTATTAACAATTTATGTTGAAATTTAATGAACAAACAAAACCCTCTACGCTCTATGGCTGGGCACCATTATTTGAAATGTATTGATAATCCAACTGTATCTCACTAAATGCATAAATCCTGTAAATAGTACAAAAGCCATTGAATCTTTCAGTTATGAACAGTGCTCGTTATCAAGAAATCGGAATCTGCATTAATAAAATAAAACGAAGACAGAATGTTTGATCTTATTTTCCGGTGCGTTGGTTCCCGCGAATCTGCCGTTGCGATGGTATCTTACCGAGTGCCATATCTTTCCGCTCGAGTGCTCGCGTCTCCGCCTGCCTGCACAACGCTAGCGATCGAGAATGCCTACACATTTATTTACACTCTAATGAAAAGAGCGGAAGAGTCATAAGTATAACTGTCATGTTTGTTGGATAAAAGATAATATTATATATGGTAATGAAAACCATCTTAATTTTGCACACTTATAAAAGTAATTATACCGGCACATTAATGGTAAAATTAAAAGTGTATATAGGCACCTCTTTTAAGAACATGTGAACTTTTTCACATACAATTAAGTGTTCTGTTTGGTTTTCTGGTGGTATGTATTGTACATTGTATGGTCTTTATTGTTGGTGATGATGTTGCAATTAAAGAAAGAAAAACGAGGGATAGGATGGGGGTGGGAGGTAGCAGCGTTAATGAACTTTGCAATACTTATCTGTTTATCACATTTCCTCCGACAATATGTCCTTAATATGTATTTATGTACATATTAGGTACCTTCACTTTGTACAATGAGCAATATATTTATTTTTGCTCTCATATTGGATCAAATATAATATTACTACATATAGTAGCAAAATAAGATGGAACATTTACAGAAATTAATGTTATCTATAAATATCAAGTATATGTTTTCAATCTAAATGCAATGTATTATTTAATGATCGTGAAGTGTTTTTGGAATTTTAGATACTTGGTTTTAATTTTAGATACTGCATGTGCAACTGTAATATTTACGACGGAGAAAATCCCCCCCCCCGCCTTTACCCATAAATATACCTAGTTACTCTAATGATATGTCAGTATATCGCTAATTTAATACATTTAATTCCATGTTGAAATGCATTTAAAGACACTCAAAGATTGTTGGTTGTTATATACATGGTATGCACGTAGACTGGTGATAAATGCTGTTTTTCTAACCTTATTACAACTTAAATTCCATATTGTTTACTAGTGCAGTTTAACGAAGCTGCATTTCTCGCAATTAGTGTTCTCTCATGATGGTAATCTAATCTGTGAGTTAACTGTAACACGGTGATAGCATATGTCGGTTTTATTTGTTGTAGTTGAGTATATGCTCTGCTTCTGTGGCCAATAAAGTGGAGAGCTATGTGAAACACTCATATTAGTAACCAAAATAAGGAAGGCTCGTCTAAGACGATGAGAATTTTGATTCTCTATTACATTTATTTTATTATTTTAATTTTTTTATGAATTAATGAATACTATTTTTATTCATAGGTTGCACATACGTCACATTTTTGCGCGTGGCGGCCACATTTGCGATCAAACTTTGACGTTGCCATGGAGAAACAATTGAAGGCTGTTGTGGTAGAACACATAAATGCTTAGTTCTTTAAAATGTAGCCTGTTTTTGAGATAAAATTGGTATGTGTGGTAATTGTTTATTTATTTATTACTTATGTTTACTTTTTACATTATAAATTAAGCTTATTTATTACATTTTAATATAATTTGCCAATGATCTACGATTGGTCCTCATCAATTGTGTCGCAATCATGGCCGCTGTGACGTCACGTGAGAACTATGAATAGTGTTATCGTTTGAACGTTTTAATATTTGTGTAGATCATGCTGCATTCATTATCATATTTAATTTTGTATTATTATTGTTTCGTTGAATCATTTCTATTTATTGTTTTCTTGATTTTAGTTGCTATTTAGGTATTACCGTCAGATATACATCTTGTGCTTTGCTTCGTTTTTGTTGTGTTCCCATTCAGCTTTCGGTATATATACAAACTGCCAACCAACCTCCCTTTAGTATTTTTTTATCACTGATTTAATATTAAGTTGTCCTACCTTTTATCGGTTGTTTGAGCGAAGTGGTAATATAATTCAGGAATTACAAAAGCAAAAAATGTAAATACTATATGCGTTGAAAATTTAATATAGTTACAACTTTCCAAGATGCTTGTTGATTAATCGAATATTAAACTGGGAGCCGAAAATAACTAATTTAGAAAAATCTTCATAAGTAACGCTAACTAAAAATTTTTAGATTTGTTTAATTTCTGTTTTTCATTTCTGTACGTTTTGTATTAAAGTGTATACACCGGTTTTGTTTTTAAATTATGACAACGCCATCTTCAACTCCATCTCTAATTTGCAAAGTAAGTTGTTTTACATTTTATTTAACTGCATATTAAAACCACACTTTTGTATGAATTTTTCGTATTAGTTTTTTAATTTACAAAGTAATTATAATCTCACTTGGGGTAAATTTCAACACACTTTTATCATTTAATTGTAAGGTGAAAAAATAACTCATTTCCCCCAAAAACTGTAATTATAGTGAAGACATCCTACGCACACAAAAGCCATGTAAATTCTCTCAATTATATGCGTTATATGAACGAAGTAGGCATTAACCTTACTAATGTTATGCTAAGAAATGTAAATTGATCCATTAGTAAACATATTATGCAAAGCATCTTTGATCTTATAAACAACAACAAATACGGTGTAAATTGGCATTCGTTTTATACTCAAAGTACGGTAAAAATATGTTTTATATGTGTGTAATGTTTGTCATATTTTATAAGTTGACTTGTTTTGTTCATGGAGCGGCCCACATTCCATGTCTCTACCACAATCCACATACAATATTACTCCTCTAACAAAATATCAACGAATGAATATTTTCAATACAAATCTTACTTTTTATGACGTTCTACTTAGAACGAGATATTTTTTATTACCTACGTAATTCCTGTTAGTGATTTGTTTAATTTATCTATTTCCTGTTTCGTTTCCTCAGGAAATTGAGCTAATACTCTTATACTCTATAGTTATCATAATAATTTCCTATAAAACTAAGACAAATACCACTAGTTTCGTTGACATAATAATAGTTTGTCACGGATGTGGTCTACAATTAGTCCTGGGATGGGTCTTATACGCACGACATACACACATGCGTGTCACCTGCGCCTGTGGGTTTATCTCGTGACTTTTACCTGGGTGGTAACAGTTATAACTCTTACGGGCGTATCAACAAAACTAAAAATAGCATTTTCAAGTTTAATATTAATCACTAACTACCTAACTTACTGCTCTTACATGAACACACTTTCTAACATCTGCAGCATGTATTTATTTTTCCATATAAAACCGGGGTCCTTAAAATTTTCCAAACATTAATGAACTGTTTCAAACGTAGCCTATAATTGGCCTAGTATGAAGGAGGTTTCGAACCAAACTTTTAAACGAGAAAGTGCGTGGAATTTATGTTTTCTTTAAAGATTCAACCAAAATGTAATCTTTTTTTACCAAAAAATAGTCAATATTTGGCGTCTTGTGTACTGGAGTTGAAATTACGATTTATACCATCATATATTTTGGTTTTAGCACTTGGTAGAACTTTCAATATTCGTTAATAAATGGATTTATACATGTCTTATATAATATTATTAAATAATATTAGATAATATAAATACATTAATATTATATAATATTGCACTGTGAAAACTGCGATCCTTTAGCACACACCTTACCTTTTATTAGACTTTAAAGAAAGAGTGTCCCTAGGCAGGATTCTTAAGAAAAATTATAAGCGTAATTATCTTCATATTTTATACTTGACGTTGTATACACGTGGTTGGTTAACATACCCTTTATCCTAACAACCCTGAAGCGATACTACCCCAAATTGTGTGATTTTATACGAACATTGCATCCGCTTTGAAGGTAACGTGCATACATTGATAATATCTAGCCCACCATACTCCAAGATTAACTAAAATGTAAAGTTTGTATGATGAAACTAAAACTATGACGATCATTTATAAGAATCATAACCATTGAATATTTTGTTTTGTTGCCAAATCAAAAATAAATCATGGAAAAGTACTATAGTTAATAGTATATAATATACTACCGAGTACCGACCGAATTTGGTGTTAGACCTATCTTGCTAGATAACGCTTTGAAAGTATCACGTCCGGGATGTGATTATTTAGGGTGTGGCATTTGGTTCTTCGTAACATTATTATTTTTATTACTTACGGTTGTTACATTTTTAAATACAATCGATTATCTCACATTATTATCGTAATTAGAGACCTATGTTACTTCACGTTTAAAAAAATATATAAAAAAACTTTATGCTCTGAGGTAAAATGCCCACCTGAACGCAATATAATAAAAACAGAGTCCCCGTAATAAAACAATCATAACAAAATATACAGGCACAGCCATGGCTTGGTATTAGAGCAGTTTTTAAATGTGTTTTTTTTAGTGGCTACATTTGTTGTTCTTCTATGAAAACATTAGAGAAACTTTATTTGTGTTATTTGTGGTAATAATTCATACTTAACACTAACGAGCACATTCACACCGCAAAACGACAAAACGCTTATTCTCGGTATTTCTCTATCTTACCCTAAAGCGTAAAAGAAGTCAAACGATTTTGGCACAACATCATAAAAAGCCAACAGCTCTTATATTATTTCATCAATAAACGCGAAGAGAGAATGTCACATTTCGCTTTTCGCCAAAAATGCATTAATAGTAGTGTATGCTGGCAGGTGCCTTCTGAATTTTTTCGTTTCAATTTTGATGTTCACATTTTTTCATATTCAGGTTTTATCGAATAATGCTCGGGTTTTAGCGGTATCTATACATTGACTTGTGTTGTAAATGCTTTATAGTTGTGAATCCTCCTTTATTACTGATTTCATACATTATTTTATTCTTGCAATAGACTTATTTTGTATTTCATTTTTTTGTAAGATAACGAATCCAGCACTTTCAAAGTGTACAGGTGTATTGAGTAACATGAATAAGTAAGGAGCAATGCTTCATCACCATTATCATGATTGTGTTCATGATTGTTTGAATAATTTCTATTTGTTTGTATCCAGCAAATGTCACATGTTGATTTTTATAAATAATCCAAATTCAAATACATTTTTTCAACGAATGAACTGAACGTATTGCGTACGCAAACACATCTACGCTCTCCACAACATTCGAAATTAATTCAGATCCGTTGAGCTGATTATGTTTACAATATTGTTTTTTTACACCTCTGGTGCACCTTTGATTACAATGTGCATTTCGATTCGACCGTTACTTCCCCCCCCCCCCTCATCCAACGTAGTCTGAGCTGGTGTCTCGTCAACCCTTCCAAAGACACGGGGGTTCGAGAAAGAGGGGTGGATCGCTCTCAGCATGCACAGATCAAGATAGAGCGCACATTCAATTGATTCCTTATCGGTAATATTGATTTGCAGATGAAGAGGTGACAATAACTTTTAATAAGTTCAATACTGAAAAAAAAAAAAAAAAAAACGTTGCTCAACGCGTATGACTGTAAAGGGGTGAATATGAAGGGAGATTTCCCTGATTGTATCGTATGAGACACGGAAGTAACCGCTACAACCAACCCATTCTTTAATCATTTCTGTACTGAGTAACATTGTATAATTTGTTCAGTCATAAGATTCATATCACTGCGGTTGATTGTGGCTTTACCAAACCCTTCGAAAGTGAATTATTGTAAATGCTTTGATTTTCACGTGTTCTTCTTCAGAGCGATCGCAGATAGTTCATTGAAATCGATAGCTAAGAGTATCCGAGCATCCAACAAAACCCGTTTCGTAAATATTAATCAAGACTACAATACCTAGTATTTTCGTTGTTATTATTTTATTTTTATTTATTTATGGAAAAAGTATGTGAAAACGAGCGGAATAACAAATCATCTCAATCAAAAACTAGGATTAATAAAGTCCATTTTCAATCGTACTACCCCTAAGACAGTAGTTTTTCTTATAAGTGCAGTTCATAGTCTTTTTACACAGGCTGCAAGCGTACATCATATTGGATTAAGAGTATTTCTGCACTTGCTAAAACACCATCGAAGCACCGAATAAAAGCTAATAATTGGTTTATTGACATAAGATACCACAATCAAAGAACTAGACAGTATTATGAACTCCTAATAACTGTGTATTATTAAATGAGGGTTTGGCAAATATCTATCATAAATAATTCTATTACGACTTAATTTAGCAAATATGAAAGTTATTGCATATGCTGCAATTCACAAGCTTTTCTAACGGTGCCAGAATAGCTCCAGGGTAACTCAGCCTATCACAAGAGAGGACAGGGGCCCGGCGTCATTCGACCTAAAGGTTGAGTCCGTCGGTAAACAAGATATACATTTTATAAGCAAACCTTGCATGTGCTTTTATAGAATCAAGTACAATACATTCTGAAAACTATATGAATTTTAAACTATGTTTGAATGAATTATACACGGCATTCAATATAATAAGATAGAATAATGAGATGTAATAAGATAAAACGTTCTTTAGAGCAGTACCTAACATAAAACAAATTATGAGTACTGGTACAATAAAATTAAATCTTCACGTCTTATAATTATAAAGGAATAATACTGTAGAAAATAAAGATTGTGAAGTTATGTATTGTTGAATAAAACCAGACCGCAAGCCGACCGGAAGTAGCGATTCTACTCAGCAGCTCAGACTTGCTTGCGAGTGCTGACAGGTGCAGCTTTAATTGCTTTTTGACGACTGACATTCCTTCCAAGTGAATTAGTTCAGTCGGTACATAATTTATAAATGCATTGTTCAGTTATCCTGGCGATTTTTAACGTATGCATTATTAAATCAAGTATATTTACACTTTGTTTTATTACATGATGATGCATTTAATTTCTATGCACATTAGAAAGAGAGAGAACAGTTTACTTGGAAGTTCACCTGTGAATAACAATAATAATATTACAAAAAGGCCAATTGAACTTTATAAATGAGGGGGGGGGGGGGGTGAGTTTACGAAAAACCCTATTGTCTCAGTCGCAAGGCCCTCATTCCAGTATACGTAGGATGCAACCGATTGCAAATTGCGACCGGGTTACGGAATAAGGGGCGCAACTTTACAACCGGCTATCACCGTCTAAATCTATTCTGAAATGAGGGCTCAGGTGACTATTACCAGGTGTTGCGGTATTTTGAATAGTTGGGAAGTATAATAAAAATATAGGTATAGGTATAAGTTAAGAAAAAAACAATACGCCGTGCTGGGGGAAAAGTCGAAAAACGCACACAAGCAGTGAATATAACGAGATTTGGGCGATATTCGTGCATTGACATCACCCGTATCCCGACGGCCTTTCAACAGATACGCTACGCTCGCTAGCAGATGGAACGAATCTATGGGATTGATGCATTAATAATTTCTTTTAAATCAAGCGACTTCATACGGGAATAGGAACGCAGGAAATTCGAATATACCGCCAGCAAGAACACAGTGTCTTGCTTTGCCTCGATTTTAGAAAACATTGATAAACATTGATCAAGAAATACTGAAATTGAAACACATCCATATACAAGCGATACAGATTACAATGGTATAGTTTATCGTATAGTCTTGAGTGCACTGCAAATCAGTTTCATTACTGAGTGGGTAGACTCTAAATGTGAATTTATTTATTTTATTTATTTATATATTATTGCGTTATAAATGTTACTTATTCATTAAATATGATTAAAAGAACAACTGAACCTCTATTTTAATATCAAAACGTCCCTTGCGCTCGAAGGTATTATAAACTATTTTAGTCCTTGTCACCGAGATTCAGATCCCGTAGGCAATCCCCCGACCCCCCCCCCCCCCCCCCATTTCTTTACCCACCTATGATGTGTGTAGCAACCCATCATATATACTCCAGGCTGCCCAAGGTACGCTTAAAACTATGATAGTTAATTAATGAAGACGTTTTACTACTAATTGGATTAATTCTAATTGGTGTATAAAAACATATTTACTTCAAATCTACATAATATTTGGTTGCCAGTAGTAGTGTATAGTAGTTTTTACGGCAATTTCGAACTTTAATTTCTTTATAAGCACTAAAATCCACTAGAATTATGTTTTATAAGACAAATTATACCGACGTTATTCTTCGTTAGCGGAGACTAATTAGACACTAATTCTTCTCATGCAGACGTTTATGATTGACATTTATGTGGAAACAGATTTATGTACGCTCGCATCACCTTAGCATGCTGAATTGTCTAAGTACGGATGCCACACAAAGCGTGCAGAAATAAGTAGCATATTCACATGTGCGGCAACCAGGAGTTAAACAATGTTTTAAGAGAGCTCCCACATAAATAGTTTTGTAATCTACCTTCCACGATGATACTTTATTAAAGGCTCTTTTTTATAAAGGTTATCATTAACTTTGCTTTCTGAACTGAATGACTGAACTGAAACTGAATCTAGGACCTCCGTATTTCCTTAGTGTTCAGTGCCCATTTGAATTCTATTGTAACCAGAATTTAAAAAGGTTGCAAAACAGTCATGTCATGAGATATATACTAAACGAACGAAGAGATACTCCAATGGAATCTATGCTAAAGAAGCTTAAATGGTTAAGTGTGCAAGAGACTGTAAATATAGCACCCTATGTATTTATACATAAAATTACGTTGGATGCAGTAACACAGTATTTAAAGGATAAGATAATGTATGTAGGCAAAAAGCATAGATATATGAAACTAGAGAAGGTGCTGATAAGAATTTGTATCTATATCACTGTACCTCTAATGTAGTAAGTAATACTTTATTTTATAAGAGTGTCAGAGAATATAACGAATTACCTATAGTCATCAGTAATATTTATAATGTAAAATGGATTTAAAGTAAAAATCATTTATTTTGTATTAAGTATAAGATGATCTTTGTAATGTATGTACTTATATTGCAACTGTGCTAAATAAATAGATTTCAATTCAGAACTGCTGGTTTTTTCACGTAATGCTACGTTCTAGAATTCACTACACCACCATAACTTGGCTCTGTAGAATAGAACAAAAGATTACTTGTAACAAGAGATGACGTTAATTGTAATGAAATGAGCGGCGATTATACCTCATACATCAAAGTAAAAATTGATGATTATTTTGAGAAAAATGTGTAGATTTTAATAAGAAATAATTACCTTTAGAAGAAATTCAATTAAAATATCTCAGTGAATAAGCGAGTAAATTTCCTCTTGTTCAAGGCTCATTTCAATATAGACCTACAACGAAGTGTAGACTTATTAAAGTTAATGTAATACGCTATTAGTAGTGAATTCTTCGAGAAATTATGAACTTAGGCATTTCCAACACTTATCTTGTAATTGAAACGGAAACATATACATTATTTTGTAATTGGCGCTTCTCGAAGCTTCCATTGGTCTCTCAGCTCGGTCATACGCCCTTTGGTTCGCTTATGTACAGGAGCCCCGTTTAAGCATTGTGTTGCATCTTACTTGTGCATAATATCGGATTTACAATGAACAATGCACACTGGGTCACTCGCTGACATTATACATATGTCAAGTCAAGGGTAGTAAATATATTTTGTAATAAAGACATCTTCGGGTTATTCGCGCGTTGCTCGTTATGTGAATCTAGAAGAGCTGGGATTCAATACTTCTACTGTGTTTGGTCATCGCATTGCCTATTGAAACCTTGAGACACTTTAGTACTAAGTAGAGTGGTTTTTAAAATAATCCTGGCATATATTATTAGCCTTCCTAAACTAGCGCAGGTTGATTTCAAGCCTAGAACTTACAGACAGCACGTTTGTTATAGTTCATAATACGCAAGGAAACGGTGCTAAGTTCAAACAACCAGGAACTTACGAACCTACCCGAAGAGATGTTGGTAGAGAAGTTATCTTCACGACCACCTCGATGTATATAATATGTCGGTGAGTGTACAAATCTAGTTATCAATTTTAACTGCCGATATTCTTTAAATTATGTATTCGTTTTAGAGATCAGTTTTAACTTTTTTAACATCTTACTTTCCCTTTTTTATATATACCATGTTTAGGTATACGTCACTACGTATGAAGCTTCTCATAAATTTGTTCCTTGAGACTTGGCAAAATTTCATGAAAAGCTGCTTGTAGGATGTTTAAACATACGTATGCAACATGGAATACATAAACTAGGAAATAAAAGGTTAGGTACTTCAAGCTGTGATCGGAGAATGTTGAAGATATATACAGGACATTAATACAGTGGCATTATGATGATCAACATTGTAAAAAGCAAATGAAAAAGATAAGTTTATGGAAAAGTTTTATAAAGATAACTTCTTTAATTGAAAATATTTTAAAGCATGAATTAAGGAATAGTTTAAGCAAAATAATTTAATTATACATTACGGGAAAAATAGTTTATGCAGATCAATAAAGGACATTATGAAACAGATAGTCCAGGATATGTATTATATGTCTTGTAGTTAATCGATTGATGTGCATTGTCGAGCTGTAAAATCTCTTGTCTTTGCGCTTGGTGACTTAACATGTTGCCCATGTTTAGTTAGCTTTTCTCCTATGATCATCAATGTTTGCGCGATTAGGCCGGCCCTACCTCCAGTCATTGGAGCGTCATATAGCGATAAGACAATGAGTAGCTAATTTATGTGTCGTTCATGTTCGCAAAGAGGCCGCCTTGATTGAGGAAGAATTGTGCTAAATATTTCCAGGAAGAACGGGCGGGATAATACGTTATGATATCAAGAGTAATAAAAGAATTGCACGGCCGCCTCAGGCAAGGCCATATTCATGAGGATCTATTGATGCATCCTGCCGTTCTTACTATACGACTCCGAAAAAAAGAAAGGAAAAAAGCTGAAAAAGAAAGAAAAAAACGAAAGAATAAAGTTGGAAGTTGTCGAACTTTTCGGCTTTGCAAATTTTTGCTTTGTAATTAATTTAATTGGAACGTTTTGTCCTTTAGTGCAACATTTTGGTTGTGTTTACTAAAACCATATGATTAGTAATTAATTCTGCATTGTGTTGAAAAAGAGATTTAGTAATAGTATAGAACATTTGAAAATTTTGTAATTATTTCTACTAAAATGTTCGTTGAAGTTTCTAATTTTGTCAAGTTTTCACACGATTCCCACTTCCAATCCCGTCGTGTTACGCCCACACAATCTAAAATAAAATGAAGATTATAATACCCATGAACCCACAGCCACCCGCATACACATACACATACACAGGGCACATTAAAAAAATCTTGATAAGAATAATTAATTTTAATTATTGGAGCCAAGTATCCGGTCCCTTTCAGACAGATTACGTCAGGCAGAGTGCATGACGGGTAGGACATGTAGTATCATAACTCGGTGAGTCTTATCACACTTGCCCTTCACTCACTTGTATTGTGAGGTAGCCACTTCCAATCAGATCTCAACCAAAACACTCGCTATCAATGCTCTCATCGTATTTACTTCATGTTTAATAACTTGAAGATTCGTCCATTGTTCACATGGCTTCCAGCTCGAAGAATAAATAAGATAACTGTTTCAATAAACAGATACAACAACACCTTCATAATCATTTACCGCTAGGAGGAGACGTCAATTCACTGACAAAAAGTCCCCCCTCCCCCTCCCACTTCCCCCCCTTACCAGTCTAATCTCTCTCTCTCTCTCTCTCTCTCTCTCTTGGTAGTTGGTAGTTGTAATGCAACCATGCTTCCCTTAAGAATGTCAATGGAAAATAAATAGAGTGAATGGGATGGATGAATGAGACGTTGATTTTTGTTAGTGTATAAGTTAAAAGTTTAAAGTTAATCATATTTATTTGCTATCAATTTGTACTTAATTATTTAATTTATTTAATTAATTTGAATTTCTACTTAGTAATAGTAGGTTGGATGTAAGAGAAGACCCAACTGGCCTTAATCACGCATTAAAATAGAGACGTTTATCTCTCTATCTATCTCTCGCATTCGTATGCCTGTCTCGCCAATGTTCTGTCTTTTATAATCTACAATCTATCTAGGGGATAATTTTTATTTTGGTTTACTTTTTGACACTTTTAAAGCATTTTAATTAATTTCAACTGGAAAATTAGGATTTCTGCAAGATAGCCTGGTAAGTATAGCCATAAGCAACTAGAATGATCATTAATTTTTACCTTCGTTCTCTTTGGGGTAGGAACTTTTTTTACACTTCTTTATCATTATTTGTCATGGATGGGAATTCATATGATTTCTTTAGTTTTTTTACCACAATAATAAAGCCTTGGGATTCTGAACTCGCATAAGTTCGTTCTACCTCTCGAAGATCAGATTGGACGATCCTGTGTTAATTGATAAAAATCGTCAGCAATTATATCATTACGATATTTCCTTGTGGGTGTGACTCGTTACTCGGGTAGAACAGTTTAATATTATTATATCCTTGTGAGCTGTGCGCATGTGAACTGTGAGCTATGATTGATGAGCCTGATGATGATTATACCAGCGTTGATGATGATTATGAGTCCATTCGGTGTCCAATTACTATGGTAAAATGTTAACTTTATCATCGCCAACTCGGTATAATATTACATACTTACTGCATGTTGATATAATAACTCAAATTAACATTTTGTATTTATATGGTAATTGTTATAAATGCAATTAGTTTTTTTAAAACTACAAACTGAAAGAACAATTAGAATTATAACAAGTGTATATCTCACACCTACAACGTATATTTTCACTTATGAAATTACCTAGTATCAAAGAATATAGGTTGGTTGTTTGCTCAATTATATCGTAGTTATGGTAATTGTGTTATCAGCCATTGAGGATGTAAGGCTATCAATTAACTCTACAAGTGTATATCAGTGTTGCAATCACACTAGTACGTGGCATGGAATGCAGCAATTTATTACGTGTTCACTTGTTCTTACAATCTTTCAGGGACAGATTCACACCGTTAAATTATTAAAACCAAAAGTTTTTAATTATTTTATTTATCTATCATAACCAATGCGTATAGTCACATGGGATATTTAGGGTAGACGACTCGTTATCTAACTTGCTACCGGCCAGCTAGGCCTTCAAATGGTAAGATGCGCAAATAGGTTTTGGGAACAATATATTGGCAACAATATTGTGGTAATGTTCTATACACAGCAAATCTGTATAGCTTAACCACTTCACACTCACACACAGATGTTACATAAATAATTAAAACAAATATACAACTCTGTCACTATTATGTTGAGGACAAATTAAAATTTCAGCAAACTAATTACCATTATCTTGCCAAAATATTATTTTTGAAATCACTAATTTACTATTTTAATTGTGAAAAAGAATATTGATTTTTGCATGAATTTGTGGATGTTTATTTTAATGTAATGTAAATCACAAATACATGGTATTGGCAACATTAATTCGGTTGTCTTCCTTCGTAGTGAGTGGCCATCCACGTACACATCTACTATAGCGGGCTCCCATGTATTTCGCTCGAATTGACAACAACACTGCAACTTGATGTTCTCCTAGATTATCTAGAAGAAATACATTTCCCTTTTAAAGAATTAATTGAATTGGCTTCACAATGAATGTATTTGCTCTGCCGCTATTGCCTTCTGTGTGATTAGGAAGCGTTCTACAAGGGACAAGAAGGTTAGATCGAATCCAGAGCGAAGTTCAGGCTCGACAGAGAACAAGCTTCCCAACTTGTTTCTGAGATACTTGACGATAACTGAAACGATACTAAACCACAGTTAAGATAATACGTTGGCAATGCTTAAAGCATCCATAAAATGCTACATTTTAGTACTTTCATGTTTAATGTTTCCAGTTTATATTGCCTTACACATACTATATAGTAATCTAATTTAAAATTTTTATTTTGAAATATAGTAATAATATTACAATTCTCCATATTTTGTTTCATTACCTTAATATCTTCATCATGAGTTCATAATAAAAACTATTTTTAGACAGTTATTGTTTCAGCGCAAGTTAACAGGATGCATTTCGAGGTGGTCCTAGCGCATCATCCTTAATCAAGGGCGCCCGCAGGATTTTTGTCAGGGGGGGGCAGTGAAAATTAAAAATTAACACACAGGTAGGTTATTTGGTTGTATAATAAGTATAACTTAATGCCTCCATCAACATACATATATATTTATATATATATATATATATATAGACACGCTCGCTCGCACACGCACGCACGCACGCACGCACGCACGCACGCACGCACGCACAAGACAAAGAAAAACTGTAACTGTACTAAGTCTGTACTAACTGGGACATCACAGTTTCCGACGTCTAAATCGCTTTCGTATTGAACTTCTTTAGTTATGGTCACAGTGTCATTGTCCGCACTCCCGGATGAAGACGGAGTTGACTCGGCGTCTTGACAAGCGTTTTGAAAAACATCATCACTAACCCACTCGGACTCGGCGCCACTTACAGGTTCACTAGACGTCTTTTGCCGTTTAAAAAAGTTTCTTATATCACTCATTATAAAATTCGAATTTAGATAATTTAATCTTTAGGTTATGCTATAGATATATATTATACGGTACAACAAACGCGCACACTTTCAACACACATTCACATTTACTTCACCAACGTAATTCAACACAGCAAAGAAACACAGCAACTGTTCACGTCCGCGTCTGCTCGACCACTGCTGTTCTTGTCTTTTTAACCTGAGCCCGGCGTTTTGCGAGTTCAAAGAAACTAGGATGTCGCCTGCTCTATTGTAAACCCTTCTAATTTGACGGGTAGGATGGGCCTCCCCGGAACACCGAAGTACAATCACATCCAATACATATTGGTCCGCTGCTAGTGAACCATCAGTATTATTATTTATATAGTACCGTTACTTACATGACGATATTACGTAGGATAGTTGTACCTTGCAGAGAAATACATTGCGTCAACGTCTCGACTACCCTCTCGCTCCATCAATATCATCATTATACAAAATACAGGGCCAACTCCACAATGGATGTGACTGTACTCAGCGCGGAGATGCACTTCGGCTGTTAAACTGTGACACGTTTACAACGTGATACAATAGAAGAGGCGGCGCTCTACGCGCTTTGATTCTGCCAAACGCCGGGCTCAGGTTAAAATGACAAGAACGTACTAAATCCTCCCTCTTCATTTCCTGCTACCCTTTGCCTTGTAGCTGTTCTTGGAAAACGATAATAAACCAAAGAAGACAACGTGACAAATCCGGGCAGTCTGGCCGTTGAGTGACAGCGGCGACAGGAGAATCAGATAGGCCGGTGACAGCCCAGGCATTGTAGAAATGAAAGAATTTGAGAGAATATGTTCGTCTAATAGACCGTAAAATTTATTTTAAAAGACTTACAGTTATACAGCGCTGTTGTTAACTTTGCACCAAATTGCCTTATTTTCAGAACTAAGAAAATTAGGTTTCATACTACATATAGGATTATTTTCTAGATTTTTTTAAAATAAGAACAATTTTTAAGTAATTTGCTGACAGCCAGGGGGGGGCAAGTGCCCCCCCTTGCCCCCCCCTGCGGGCGCCCATGTCCTTAATTAGTGCCACGTTTAAGTGTTTTTTTATGGCTCACTAATAAAAATGGCGGACTCTTACGGTTGTGAACGAAATTTTATTATATTTTTTTGTAGACGATTTTATTATTAAACGTCGTGGATTAATTCCACGGTACAATTGATACGACGCTAACATGTTGATCACAAAACAGTACAAAGGTAAATTTTAAGTAACGAAAATGATACTTCAATCTATTTTCTGCTAACATACATAGTATAACATACATAGTAGTAGAGAAATGGAACTGAAAAGTTCTTCATAAATATGTGTTTATTGTCTTCTGTGTCTTATAATTCCAAACACAATGATAAAGAACGGTCATTTTCTCAATTTACAGCATTTTTTGGGTGAACGATTCTGTATCCCGAAAGTTGAAATCTTGGAATAATCAATACCATATTTTATTCGATGAGCCAAGAAGAAAAAAAATTCCGTTGTATAAAATATTTTGTGATCTGTTCATACAGATGCATGGGGATGTTTTCTTGTTAACAGCTTCTCTTAGCTTGCGTTGGGTTGCTACTGGTAAAAGGTAAGTTTAGGTACACTTATATACACTTTAAAGCAAAATAGTATAAATCTGTTCCCCTTTTAGCTTGAATTGGCACTTCTGTGTAATTGACTGGATGACATTCAAGTGGAGTGCATGGGTTTCACTCAGTGTGAAGCTGGCTGCTTTATTTGTCGAGTGTATTGCAAGAGATGGCAAAACATGACCCACGGGCCTAACATATGGACCGTTGGATTCATTTGTGCGGCTCTATGACAATAATTTACAATCACAAATACATTTTAAAGTGTCTCTGTTTATTACTATAGATATTCAAAATTTCAACTACGGCAATTTGTTATACAATTCAATCTAAACTCAGAATATACTATATATTGCTATATATATATGAAATAATATTACATGAAAAAAATATATTTTTTTAAAAACAACGCTTATATTTAAATGCACTAAAAAGTAAAAAATAAATTTTCGCCCAACAAATTTTTGCCTCACTCGGAAAATAAAAGCGTTGGGCGCTTTCGGTATTGACATAGATTGCAGTATTCTGCTGTTTATGCAGGGAAAGCGCCCAACGCTTTTATTTTCCGAGTGAGGCAAAAATTTGTTGGGCGAAAATTTATTTTTTACTTTTTAGTGCATTTAAATATAAGCGTTGTTTTTTTTAAAAAATATATTTTTTTCATGTAATATTATTTTATACTTTTTAGACTTAAAGAATCTTGCAATCGAATATAAATCGAATATCGATTGATTAATTAATTATGATGGTTTAATTGATTATTAAGTAAATATGACAATTGATTCATGTATTGTCATTAAGAATACGTCTGTGTGCAAACTTTCAGCTCAATTCGACGTTCGAAAGTGAGTGTTTTATCGATCCCCATGTAAAACATCAATCAATTAACTATGATTGCTTAATTGATTATTTAGTAAATATGACAATTGATTCATGTATTGTCATTAGAATACGTCTGTGTGAAAACTTTCAGCTCAATTCGACGTTCGGAAGTGGGTTAAACATCGATTCCCATATGAAACATTAATTAATTATGATGAATTAACTGAAGTTTTAGTAAATGTGACAATTTATTCGTGTATTGTCATTAAAAATACATCTGTGTGAAAACTTTCAGCTCAATTCAACGTTGGAAAGTGGGTGAAATATCGATTTCCATATAAAACATCAATTAATTTATTAATTATGATGAATTAATTGATTATTTAGTAAATATGACAATTGATTCGTGTATTGTCATTAAGAACACGTCTATGTGAAAACGTTTTTTCGATTTGACGTTGGGAAGTGGGTTAAACTTCGATTCTCATATAAAACATCAATTAATTAATTATGATTAATTAATTGATTTTTTAGTTAATATGACAATTGATTCGTGTGAAATCATTAAAAATACGTCTGTGTAAAAACTTTCAACTCGATTTGACGTTAGGAAGTGGGTTGTACATCGATTTCCATATAAAACATTAATTAATTAATTATGATGAATTAATTGACGATTTAGTAAATATGAAAATTGATTCGTGTATTGTCATTAAGAATACGTCTGTGTGAAAACTTTCAATTCGATTTGACGTTATAAAGTGGGTTAAACATCGATTTCCATATAAAACATGAATTAATTAACTATGATGAATTAATTGAAAACTTAGTAAATATGACAATTGATTCATGTATTGTCATTAGAAATACGTCTGTGTACAAAATTTCAGCTTGATCGGACATTTAAAAGTAGGTAAAATATCGATTCAAAGATTCATCGATTTCCATGTAAAACATTAATTAAGTAATTATGATGAATTAATTGACAATTTAGTAAATATGACAGTTGATTCATGTATTTTCATCAAGAATACGTCTGTGTAAAAAATTTCAGCTTGATCGGACATCTAAAAGTAGGTGGAATATCGATTCAAAAAGATTCCGTCCAGACAAACAAGGCAAGTTAATATAAGCGTTGTAAAAGAGATTGTAATTCCTTTGCACAGATCTTGTATCATGGCCATGGCTTATTTTTTGTCACATGTACACACGATGCCTTATGAAAAAAAACTGTTACATTATATCATTAAACGCACCATACGAGTAGCTACGCTTGTCAAAAAAGAACGTATTATACGTTATTTTTTTACGCATAAATACTAAAACATAATTTACGAATTTAAAACAGGGAATTATTCACGTATCCAGCATTACTGTACCGACATAAGGAACATGTGCCGTGTATGTTGAGGTGTACAGAAATAAAACTTGAGTTGTGCTACAGGCATTTCTACCTAGCATTTAGACTTTATGATTTAGAACATTTAAAAAAAAGTACCATACATCAGGTACGAGGTAGACAGGCTAATACTATAAACAGCCTACCATCAAAGTCTTAAATATTGGGGCAATGCTCTTTGTTATTTCTATTTACTGGAAACAGTATTTTGTAATTTACCTGATGTATTGGATATTTTCATTTGTCTGTGAACATTTTCTAGTAAGTGTAAACAAATTCTTACGTAGTGAATTTAAGCTGCTATCTTAGGGGAACGTTATTTTCAATCGAAGAAAATGTTTTCGTCTATTGAGTTCCCGAAATATGAACGTGAAAATTTATTCTTCGCCTAGCAAATTACCTGCACGACTTTAGGACCGTAAACACACACACAAACACACACAATAAGTTCACATTCTGCGAGCTTTTGTGTAAAATAATTAGTTTTCCAAGGTTTTAATACAAAACATATTAAAACCGTTATCTAAGACCTATCACTTATTTCCGTTTCAAGAGCAAATTCGGTTGGAGCACCACTTAAATTATGGAAATATAATAATAAAAATGAGATGATTGTAATCAGTAAAGTTATTAGTAAATAATCCACTTTACGAGAAAAATTAAAAAAATTATGCATTTTTCCTAATTTTACGTAGAAAAGGTTTATGAGCCATGGCGAGCAGGTGAACGTGAATAGTTGCTGCATTGTGGGCTACGGAAACACCATCTGCGTCATATCTGATAGGTGAGCACGCAAAACTCTTCGTGTTCAAGTTAGGCATTCATGAAACTGAGTGCGATTTTCAACAGGTTGATAGTGTTAATACGAGTCTATGTTTATTCATGAGGCTGCTAACTCCACACCCCCTATACCTTCACGTTTAGCTCAGATTACCGTAGGGGGGAAGGGGAGCAGGGGCAGGTCCCCGGAGCATTCGCATCTGGTTTTACAGATCGTAATAATTGATTCGAGAGATTTGTTTAGAAGATTAACCGGTATGGCATTGCGGGATGCAATGAGAGGTGATACGATACCGCACGAGTGAAGCGATGCTAGGCGATACGAACAGCGATACGTTCTAAAACGAGATGATACGAGCGACGCGACACGAACCTTAACGAAGTGAAGCGATGAGAGGCGATACGATACCGCACAAGTGAAGCGATGCGAGGCGATACGAGCAGCGATACGTTCTATAACGAGATGATACGAGCGACGCGACACGAACCTTTACGAAGTGGAGCGATGCAAAGCGATACGATACGTACTGGACAAACGGTATTAACCCATACCGGACAATATGAACGATTGGCACCACACGATCTATTTCTGAAGCGGCAGGTTGTCTGTGTTTCAGATTTACTATTGTTCCATTACAAAAATTCAATATTAAATTTCAATGTGTGTGTGTATAGCACAGGAGCTCGGTAAAAATTCCATTATGATATAAAACCATTCTACTAAACATAGTATATTGGTAAAGAAATTTGAATCTCAATAGTCGTCCTATTCATTTTATATCCTTCAACTTGTCCTCTCAATGTATAAGCCCGCAATAGCCTTAGCGAGGAGTTGTAGGAAAATGCATCACAACTGCTCAGTTGCATCGCATTTCCGGCGAGCTCGGTATTTAGCATTAGCCACATGACGTCATCAATATGCAACAGAAGGGTATTTAACTGCATTCCCCAACCGCGCAACAATGCATGTTTAGGAAATTCAGATTTTCCACACCGAGGTTTACCCGTTACAACATGCACACGTGGCATTTCCGATTACCTTTAAGATACGGCAGGAGACAATTGTGTTTATGAGCGAGTGAAGCGAATAATTCTACCCTCTAGTCATGATACATCTATATATAAGATACGGCAGGAGACAATTGTGTTTATGAGCGAGTGAAGCGAGTAATTCTACCCTCTAGTCATGATACATCTATATACTCCTTTGTTACGTAAAACGTTTAATAAAAGCGATTTTATTAACATATATAGTAAAGCTTGGTGAATACAATAGCACCAATGCGGTAAACCAAATAAACATCATTAGTTTCGTGACGTTTAAATGTTGTAACTACCCTTCTTTACACCACGAATATTCTCGCAACAGTTACCGAGGCTGTCTCATTGTGCTACAACACAACACGTTCGTTTTAGACCAGCGGTGTACAAACTGCGGCCGCATGCAGCCCTCCAGAACAATTTTGCGGCCCAGAGCTTTTGTGTTTTCATTAATACATTTTACTATTTTAACTGACTTTTTGTTTGCTGTAAATGAAAATAATATTGTATTCGTGATGAATTATGATATATCGCCAACCAACTAAACTTTACTTGGTATTTGTTACCTGTAACGTAATATAAACTAATGCGTAATGCTTCGAGTTTTACGCTTTGACTCTAAAAAGCACGAAACATCTATGATAGTCGAACAAATTTTGCGCCTTCGGCGAAAAGACCTCCGGCGGCTGGAGCTTTGCCCCAGATCCCTTGCTATTTCCACACCTCAATTTTCCTTGTTAACCCCCCCCCCCCCCCCGAAATAATTCCTAGTTACGCCACTGCATACTTGTATTAGTGCGGCCCAGCTTTACTTGGATTTTGGGAAAAGTGGCCCTCCAGGATAAAAGTTTGAGTACCACTGTTTTAGACTGTCACTCCAATGCAACAGTGTTTTACAAACTGTTTCGGACAAACATTGAATGTCCGCGAATCAAAGAAACACACAACAATGAAACTAACGAGAACCGATTGTTTGTCCGACCTGTGACGTCATAGCCCTGTTGTTCGTTACTAACGCTATTGCAGTGTTGTTGAGAGCAGAAGCGCGTTTTGTCGCTTCGGAAGGCGTGACACTAAGGTTGGCGCCCAGGGCTAGGTGGACTGATTAATTTGCCTCCCAAATGAACCGAACAGCTGGTGTCAGTAAACAAATAATAATGTAAGGTGAGTGGACATTAAGGAGGGCGGGTACGGCGGGTGAGTTGACATTAAGATAGGCGTGTACTGCGGGTTGGATCAAAGGTAGCAGCCGTTGCAGTATAGACAAGTACAACAAATGATCTACAATCTTCAAAAATATAAAATCAAGGGATCTGATTGTGCTTGAAAATGTAAAATTATGTGAATATTATTTGAAAATAATATGAACAAATATTTCATTTTATAATATAATGAACATTGTTTTCATTTCTTTGCCGTATTCACTTATTTATTAAAGTGTATTTCTTATTTTCCCTAACGGCCTGCAGTAATCTGCGGACAGTTAGGAATACAACACATGATTAGGTCTAGTATCAAAGCCCTGCCAAACACGGGTTTATTATTATTTTATTATTTTATTATTTACATTATTCAGGTATTATTAATTATCAATGTAGTGTAGAGATACTTTATACTTTCATAATTATTGTTATTATTTGTTTTAATAAAAATAATCAAAACTCTTGTATAATACGTTTATATTATACGTTTGCGAGAAAAATTGCTTTAAAGTTAATTTTTTTAAATCCTTCCTTGTGTAATCTGGCCTCGATATTAGAACCTGACCAACAGTCCCAAACAAAACCACCATACTGCCACATTTGCTTTTGCGTTGACTGTACACATTAACACCAACCCGAGACGATTGCAAACAGTAAATATAAACATAGCTTTCTGTATTTAAAATACGCAATAAATAAGCAGGACGTCTTCTATCGTCCACCCAGAGAGAGCTCCAGACCGCTTGTCATGTATTTCTCTCTCAGCCGAATAAAACATTCACTAGCCCTCGTAAAACCGATCCAAGAGATCTTTCTGTCGGCTGATTCCTTAGGTAACCCAAGTCAGGCAGTGAAAACTCTCATCCCATTCCATGTTTGTCAGTCCAACAACGTACTGGATGATTTTATTAACCAAGCCCTGTCCTAATACAATGACCCCGCCCTAGCTTAGTGTAAAGCCAATAAATAATTAATCGTATGTAATAACGTCGTATATTTACGTGGCCGTATAAATCCCTACTGTGCTTTTATTGTGTGGTAAAATGGACCTGATCACATCACTGTTTTAGTATTTTTATTTTAACAACAGCAATATTCTTTTGCATTTCATAACCCCAAGCATGTGATTTACTATCGGGATTCATAAAAGGAAGATTAAAGTCAAGTTAAGGACAAGTGTAAATCAATGTGTCATCATTTAATCATCGCTGAAAAATTAACTGCTTCTAAACGTATTTCATTTTTTATCGTGTGACATTTGCCAGAGCACGATGTATGTAATGAATGAGTATAGGTCGGCAAGATACAAACGTGGCTGGCGCACTGTGAATCTGCAACGCTCTCTCGCGATATCAGCTGAATTGAGCGTTGATACTACATTATTATTGGTGTGTTCTAAGTATGGTTTATAGCGCTGTGAAACTCTTTTTACTACATTATTAACTATCTACATCAATTTTACGCGAAATCATAAGCGGGAATGTTGAAAATATTTCTAACGTTTATGTTTGAACACGGATGCAAATAAATGACTATAACAAGAACACAAACAGACGGCATCAACTAGGCATCAACAAATATGAAGTTGTTCGATGTTTGACTCTGAAACGTGTTTACAGACTTTTAAAACGTTAAATATTAGGAGAAAACACTGTCAGCACTCTATTATATCCTTAGGTGCATGGCTGGGGCTTTTGCCCTAAACCCATAACTATTTGGGATATTCTACCCGCCTCCCACCCTCCATTCTGTCAGAATATGCAACCACTTTTGATGTTATCCCTAAGTTTTTTTATGAGTATTCTACACATTCTGTAACTTTATAGTTTTTTCTGTGTGAGACCGATTGAAAAGTTACACAATTGTTAACCTGACCTCGTGTTCCGGGATTGTATATATTATGTTGTTGTTATTTGACCTGTGGAACCGATGCTTATGTTGCACAAACAGCGCTCGGTCCATCGTACAATTTAGAATATACTACTGCGCAAACTCCACTTGTTTTAGAAAAACACACTTTGATCTATCACCAAGTATTCTCATGATAAGATATATCAATGTGTCAGATCTGTTTAGTTGATACGATTCGTCAACGACTACATTACAGAAAACACGCGTGAAATTCCTATAGTTCCTAATATCTTAGTAATATTACCAGCGTTATTTATATTCTTGTTTTAATTTTATCCATCCTGAATTACGATTACTCAATTTTATATTTCATTAAATTGTATTAGAACTTAATTATAATGGGTAACACTGCATATAACTACAAAGTATACAAGGAAAACAATAAAAGCAAAAAGAAACAACATTAATGCAGTGACGTGGCTGTGTGTAGCTAACTGTGTGTGCTTTCATTGCAACAGCGAGGTTAGATAGTGTTGAACATCAGTGTTTGACTTTGTGGATAGTCTCTAACTAATCCCCTCTCCCCCCCCCCCCCCTCCCCCGTAAAAATACCAGGGCTCGAGAGGTTAATAATTAATTTTGTTTTGAATGTTTGTGTTTACACAACCTTAGGCCCTGTTTTTCATTTGGTCGGTCGGTTAACGGGGCCGTTAGCTGACGGTTCGTTATCTGCATAGGGTATGTTGGGTTACAGATTACAGACCGTCAGCCAACGGGCCCGTTATTTATCGTTTATGGCCATACATTTATGGCCAAGAAGATTGACTCATCATTCCCTTAATTGATCTAAGCCTCAACTACTGAATCTAGTTCTGCAACTGCGATTATCTAGTTAAAAAATGATTAACTTTTGTGTTATGAAATGTGATAAAATCAAAGTGCAACTAAACTAATGTTAATGATTTTTTCTCTGGTGCATAGGTTTGATTGTTTTCATATTGTTGCTTGTTGGTGCTTCCGTTTAACAGCGGGAGGGAGTAATTAGCCGATATGTGTATAAGGCTACGTGTTCTGTGAAGCAAATTCACAAAGAGATTAGGATGGGCGAGAGATTAGAACACTTTTATTTTTTCGTACAACCTCGACATACGTACCCGTTAATGTTAATGTATCTATACGATTTAAGAAATAGATATCAAACAATTAGTGTTGCAGTGTAGTTGTACTGCTGTGCACATCGAATATGCTTGAAAAAATAAACGCTTGGGCTCGGGACGTATAACTGTATATAAAAAGAGACAATTCTTCATACATCTTAAAAATTTGTAATAGCTCAGAACAAATGACGAATTTAATAAATCTAAATCGGGGGAAATGTATGTTAAAGATCATATACAACTCAGGATCTACAACAAGACCATCAGGTATTGAACAAACATTTCAGCTAGAACGTTACAGGGGTTTTCGGTGTAGCTTGCAGCAACAATAAAAACATACCACACAACACACAGACACCACATTAAGGCAGTGAAGCACCATACACTACAACAACTTGTTCTAAGGAAGTACCGAAGTGATGGAATGTTTTAAAAAGGCACGAGGCATAAGGTCTCTATCAGTGGTTATGTGTAACATACGTTGCCTCCAGATCATATCAAACTGGGAGTCTCGCAGACAATTCAATTCAATTTCATATGCATTTTATTCTCATAATATTATAGAGTTACATATAGTTTACAATTTATGTATTTTATTGCTAAACGTGATACATATACCTTCACATTCAAAAACAAAATAAATATTCACACTTTGGCCTGCATCACTCACACCTCTTCTCTTTCCTTCAAAATCCTTCCAATCCCCTGATTCTTATAAGGTTATATCATATTATATGTTTGACTGAACTTCTCAACTCAACCCCTCCCTTATATTTGTGCAACACATACTTACTATTAGATTGCATACATACATATAACATTATAACAAAGTTTGATTATAACATCTTCGTCAACTTCACTGATCACTCTCATTTTCACACGGCATATTTATGATCACTCACCACATACATCTGGGCGCTATTGCGCACACTCGTAAAATAATTAATGTATGTCTACTCCGTTCACTTCACACTACTCTCTTACGATACTGACTCCACATGCTCAACGTTTATGGAATGTTCTTCTTCTTCCCTTTACTTATGTTTCTTTTGAGCATTCCGAGTAGAGTATATGGCAAACGTTTGATCTGAAGGCCGCACGTTCGCTGTTATAACTTCCGACGTGTTGGCTGTGGCTTGAGCCAGACTCAATACTAACAATCCTCTATATGGACGTTGCGGGCTGCAACGTCCTGGAAGAAGTATCTTGAAATTGTTGCATTTGGACATTTTGTTGCACACAGTATTTAATTAAAGGATGTTCATTGGCGATAGAAACGAGGGGTTGTGGAAGACCTTTAGTGGCTATACTCACTCACAGACAACTCTACTTTTCTACATGTTGGAGAATATTGAGAAATTGAGAAATTAGCTTACGATACATTATAGAGTATCACCTTGAAATTACACTCCTCCGTATCTCTTATTATGTGATATTCATTGAAAATATTCCTTACTTTCAAATAAATTATACTCATTGGGGGTGAAAACTTTAATTATATTTCTTCATGCATATTATTTATATACATAAATACATAAATAAATAATAACAATATAATGGAGAAGATTGTGAATCGTTTTTTTAAGAGGAAGTCTGCGTGTGTGGAACAAGGTTTAATGGTAATAAAATATCCTCAGGTGATTCCAAGAAAATAATGAAGTGAAAATACACCTTGTCCTCTTGCGTACACTGGTCACCACGTGAAAGTACCCACTCGTTTGAGGCCCGATAAAATCTACTGTTTCAATTGAGTGGCAGCTTATTCCCCGAGCGGCAGTAGTGGGCGTACATACGTAACAACTCCAACCACCCCCAAAAAACTAAGAAATTGCCATTTTATGGTAATTTGCTCCCAGACCTGACATGAGAGGGAGCTCTCCGTGTTGTCACGTAGGGGGAGGGGGGGGGGGGGTTCTCCCCAATGTTCTCTAGGCTGTAAAACCGCAGGTGGTATAGAGATGCTATGAAGATGTCGGCCGCCAACTTCCTCATCTTCGTCTCATAGACATTCCAGCAGAAACCGTGATAGGGTCCCTGCTATAGGTGGTCCCTGTCATGAGTGACTCATGACTTTGTGAGCGAGCGTGCTCATATACCAATTGTAAGTATTCGACACAAATATCTTCAAGAGTGGGACAATTTAAGTTTTCCTAAATTATATAATTAAAAAAAATATGTATATTCTCTTATCAAAATTAACATTTACCTTATGATTTTTTTTAAATATAATAACTGAATATGTATTTAATAATAATACATTTGTGTATATCCAGTAAATATAGAATCACAACGATAACAGTGTTTAATTATAAAAATGTGTTGTTTAAACTTTTGATAGTACAAAACTAAATCCCGGATATCAATTACTTTTTTAATAATGTAGAAACGTTCTCAAGATATCAATAGAACAATGTTTGCTAGTTATACTCCAGTATACCCGCACAGCAGATATAAGTTGAGCTTTTATTCTCACATTTTGATAACGATGCAAATCGAGACGATATGAAAATAAAAACGGCACCACGAACTCGGATTTGTAAGACTGCATCCAATGACCAATCAGGAATTAATGCAGGCTAGACTTCTTAGCCGAAACCACGTTCTTGGTACAAGAACAATAGGATCCACTTTATAGAGACTTCCGTCATTGTTGTGGTCTCGTTTGCCTGGGCTTCGTTCTTCGTCGCCGACCATTGATATAGGCCCTATATACCATGGTATTATGTTTTTGTATTCTCAAATAAATACTATAGAAAACATTGACAAGAAATTAACGCGTTCTTATGTGAGTTTTGTGAAGGCCAGTGTAAATTGTTTGTAAACATACATACAATGGTATATTTTTAAATGAATGGTATTGCAATAAAAGGTATTGAAATCGCTTGAAAGTGTGAAATTGAAAACCAAAAAACTCGTCTGGTCAATTTAATTTACGTGTTATGATATGTTCGTAACTTTTTGCGGGTATTTATTTATTTCATTTATTTATACTCATCTGGGCCCGGGGTTGAATAGGTCTAGCGTGAACACGAAGGGAGACACTTTGCCTTTCCACCTACTGTCCCAGGGAAGGTTTCTCCTCCCACTTGGCTTCAATTGCTGGACTCCCCTCATGACTTCCCCGGCGATGTGTAATGGATCTGATTCCTGATTCGCACATATGGCGTTTTTCATCTTCATCTTCATATTTCACCCATTCATCGTCTCGATTAGCCAAAGTTGCAAAAATAAGGGACGTTAAAACCCAAATATCATCATCATCTTCATTTATTTATTTATTTATATTTTATTATTTTATTTATTTTAACTCGCAAACGTTTTTCTACTGATATCTTGAGAACGCTTCAACATTCATTCATTCACTCATTCATTCATTCATTCATCATTCATTCATTCGTTCATTCGTTCATTAATAATTAATTAATTTATTTATTTATTTATTCATTCATTCATTCATTCATTCATTCATTCATTCATTCATTCATTCATTCATTCATTCATTCATTCATTCATTCATTCATTCATTCATTCATTCATTCATTCATTCATTCATTCATTCATTCATTCATTCATTCATTCATTCATTCATTCGTTCATTTACAAATACTTATGGGCATTGGTTTGGCCGCTTGACTTGTCCTTCGGTCGCCCTCAACAAAACAAAAAGATCAGTTGTTTATATTATCGTGTTGCTATTAATCATGAACATGAAGTCCAGTCTTGTAATGGTTCATGGATCATAAATTCATAATAGTTACCACCGACACACGTTCTATTTTATTTGCAACTGACAGTGGAAAATATGTATTAATATACCGGTGCTTTCATACAAATACAATTTAACACCAGGCCTAAACGACAAACACTATTTGAATCACAGCACGGATCGTAGCCATGTACACATTTCAAATGTACGTACAATGTAATCATCAGAATCATTTGACTTCGGTCTGGTGCGCTTGCGCCGCAGTTGGGGCTATCGAGTGCAATAACAATTGAAGTGTACGCCAATAGCTCGTGTCCTCGTAAGCAAGGCCTCCACTCCACACACGAATAAACCTTCTGTCTGTCTGTCTGTCTGTCTGTCTGTCTGTCTGTCTGTCTGTCTGTCTGTCTGTCTGTCTGTCTGTCTGTCTGTCTGTCTGTCTGTCTGTCTGTCTGTCTGTCTGTCTGTCTGTCTGTCTGTCTGTCTGTCTGTCTGTCTGTCTGTCTGTCTGTCTGTCTGTCTGTCTGTCTGTCTGTCTGTCTGTCTGTCTGTCTGTCTGTCTGTCTGTCTGTCTGTCTGTCTGTCTGTCTGTCTGTCTGTCTGTCTGTCTGTCTGTCTGGACTGGACTGGACTGGACTGGACTGGACTGGACTGGACTGGACTGGACTGGACTGGACTGGACTGGACTGGACTGGACTGATGGAAGTTGCTCAACGGTAAAACGCGAGACTCTTATTCAGGAGGTCGCTGGTTCGATCAGATCACCGACAATTCTGACTAGAGGTTGCTTCCGAGTCATAATTAAGGCAGATGCTGGGATTTAGTTCTACTGACAGCCTTCAGATATTCCTTACTATCCAAATATATTAATGGGGCCAGTTTGGTTTTAATCTACGATTAGACGGTAATCGAAGATTTGCTACGAACAAACGTGCGTAATGTTTGTTGAAACCATAGTGACCAAACCGGGATTACTTAATCGGAGTTAAACAAAGTTGGTGCATTCGAACCCTAGTAGTCGTTTCAGGCATAACTGGTATGTACCCTATAATAGGGATTCCCACGAAGAGTATTATTAATTATCATCATAACAAACTTTCTGCAGTAGGCCTACTCCTAGCACAAGTTAAAATTATCATATAATACCTATAGGCACCGTGCGTTCGTCCGTGTGCTGCTGCGTGCGGCAAAAAGTGGCATATTTGATGGTGATCGCGCGCTGTCCGCGCAGCCGATACGTGTAAAAACAGTACTCTATATTACCTCGTATTTCAACTATTTTCATGAATACAGATCACATCAACCTCTGTGACCAAAGTTCTGAACCTCTTACTGCGTATTGCCAACTTATTTTGTTTTCTTTCGATAATAACTACTTTTATTTGACGAATTTGGCGAGCCTGTCTTGCTGTCAGGCGTGCTCTGCGAGTTGTCAGACAGCTGTTGGGGAGTCGAGTGGTCGAATGTCATCTATGTCTTGTATGTTGATGATTCTTTAATTTTAGTCTTAAAATGAGCGAGAAAACTAAAAGGAAATCAAAACAGAATTGTTGTGTAGTCGGGTGTAGCAACTCATATGCAAACACCGACAGAGAAGTCCAGTTGTTTCGTTTCCCCAATAAACCTTGGGAACAAGATCGCAAGCGCAAGTGGGTTCAAGCAGTCAACAAAAAAAAAGTAAGTTAAAGCTAGTGTAATTGTTATTTAAAAACCAACATAAATCCAGGCTTAAAGAAGACTATATTAAAAGTAGCCTAATAATTGAACGCAATAGTAGGCCTCCCTAGGGCTATGTGATGTAGGACTATAACATTCGGTAGGCCCTAGGCTAGGCTTTTGCATTGAAAGCCTGGCAAAATACTTTTAAATCCGTAGTAAACCACTTGGTCACCATGTGCTTACATCCTGGCGGTACGGGCGGGCTGTCTGCTAGCGCACTCCAAGCTCGCACGCACACTGCAAGCGCGCGGGAGATAAAAATACCATTGCACGGCGATTCGGAAAATGAGAAAAACGATGCTATGAAGTTTACGTCTCAGAGTTTGACCAGCGACAAAGTTGTAGCTACTGCATCAGGCTACACAGCTGTGCAATTAGATTTTTCGTATCTACCAACCTCTACGTTTTTACAGAAGTTTAAGTGCGATAAATACTCTTTGTTATTACTCTGGTATATTTTGTATGGGTTTTCGACTATCTAGAAATAACGTTTGTAATGAACAAATTGGATCTAACTTTGCTTCAGGAATGTGTGATAGTGTTACGAATATATCCTGAAATTTTTAGCTTTTTTGAGAACTTGATGCGACATCCTTCGCTATTTGAAATGATCGCCGTTTCAATAGCTGCTACTGTTGACATATATAGCTTTCCCCGCCAACTTTGCCCGTTTGGGCCACGGGGCGCGCTGCCTGTATTTTAGTGGCGCGCTCAGTGGCTATCCTCGGTGCCTATTGTTTACGAATGCTCAATGGATTTAACCGTCGAACCCGCGAAGGGTCTACGTACACATTATGCGAATTCCGATTTCTTTTCAACCTAATCCATACGATTACTTCCTGATTTTGTTTTTAACAAATAGCAATGTTGTTTGACCCATCATGAAAGCCGCATTAGTCATAGGCTGAAGTATATGTGGAATAAATGTTGCGCTTTCTATTGTTAACATGTACGCAGACCGGAATGCTAAACTGTGCAGCTCACATCCATCCACACAAAGTCAACGCTACACAATTACACCACATGATACTCACACGTCTGCATAAATTGTGACGCTTACGTTTAGCTGTTTCCCGGCGTCAATTGTTGCCGCCCCCCGCTGGCGACAACCCCCCCCCCCCCCCATCAGCGCTTGCGATGAAAGAACATCTCACGTCACATTCAGCTATGGCTAGGATGTTTAGGACTAATCATGCGTTTTTAGTTTGATATATTCACATCCAGATAATAGTTTTAAATGTTTGAATTGTTCCTATATAAAACGCAAGTTTTTGGAAAAAGTCTTGTTATCACTTTTAATGAAGTAGATATTTTTATGGATATAAAGGCAATTTAATATAATTTGGTAAACGGAACAAAGTGTTAACTACAGTTATTATTATTATTATTATTATTAAGCCTTTATTTGCAACAGAATGTACATTCTTTAAGCGCAAATGAAATAGATTAAACAAACGACACAAAGAACATACAAATACTTATAAATACTTATAAATTAACACTTACATCAGAAACTTAGTATGTGTGCGTGTGGGTCTAGACGCACCAAATCGAGCGAAGCAATGCTCTACGCTGATTTTTGCGATTAATTGATTTCATAAAGAAATGGGTTGGGTAGTAAAGGAACCTTCTTATCTTTTGATTACACTTGTATATTTTAATGAAAGAAGCTGGTTATCTATCCATCTCCAACGAACAAGAAAAGTCACGTTGTTGTGTGTGTACAATAATTATTATTTAAATTGAGAAATATCATTTTAATCCTATGTGTTTGATTAATCGATTGAAATACTCTACAACACTCCTCTCCGTTAAATTCGATTGGTCCTTTTTAATTTCAATTTCTGTTTCTTGTGTTTTAACTTAATGTACTATTGTGTTTTGAAAGTTACGTGAACGCCCATTATGCCTTTGGAAGTATGGCTTGATTCAGCGGTGACCTTAGAAAAATGCGTAAACCAAGATTTATAGTCATGGTTGACTTTAATTAAAGCTTTGGTCTAGTGGACTGTGGAGGCTATCACAATTGGCAGGTAATGCATTTATGGTCGGAAACTGCGGAAGCAAGTACCGCAAAATGTACATCTTTATCAAACTGACCAAACATGCCGTTTACCAATTGTGCAAATAACTATATATGAAATGGTTTACACACTCTCTCTGTAAGTTGTGTATACAATCTCCCCCCCCCCCCCCCCCCACCCCCTTCCCCCGCCGCCATAATAATACTGTTGAGTGTTCCCACTAGTACAAAGATTGTATAGCGACTATTGACTTAAATGTATATTTAATAAATTCAAACAAGAAAAGTGTGTCACTCATAATACAATATTTACATTGTAGTGCAATATCTAAATTATTTCGGAGTTTTAAATGATCCCCACTCCCTCAGCAGCACTCTCAGGACGATTTCCTCTTAAAATCATGTTATTTTCATTAAAAATAATGAATGACAGACTATACCACCCTCCCCTCACGAAAACATTCAGTTCGGTTATGGGCCCAAGAAATGTTGCCAAGGGCCAGAGAATATCATCGAATGTTTTGAAAGCAGTCTGGCAAAAACCCGGTCATATTTTATTTGAGTGTGTGTGTGGGCGTGGGAGGTGTAATTACATATAATTTACCTACACCCAAGCAAGATAAGGTAACAATTTCGTACATTACATTGTATTTAATACTTAACAAATCTCGCCATCTTAATATTTCAATTGCATGTTTAGGCCCACTCAATTACAAAGACTTTATTTACAGCGAAGGTTTCATGCTAATTTGGTGTTTATTTGAATTTTTATTATGAATGGAACCTTACTACCTACATCCGTTATTTTTTATTGGTGTAGACACCACTTTGTGAATCCAGACTGATACAGCTTGAAGGCCACGACCAATACGCATTCAATGAAAGAACCCACGTGCAAAAAGAACTTATCCCTAGTCACATAAACAGTAAAACCCCTATTGTATTTACCATAGCATTGAAGTAAAACTGTAACGACACTACCACTGGAGTGCTTCAGATACATAGTTGCAATGAATTGAGTATTCTTATCATAAACGGTTTCTTAGGTAATTTTGAAGGCTGAGAAAAGGGCTAATGTAACACTACGCTATTTTCTTTCTCTTCTTTTTCGTTTCACTAATTGTAATGTTTCACTTTCCTCGTGTAGATCATTTTTTAGGCAAATCATCCATAGGCCTATACATAATATCCACATCGTAGATATTTCGAGGGATTTGTAAGTTTTACGGGATTTTATCAAAAACTATACTCTTCGCGGCTTCCACACAGTCACTTCACTAATTATTCTGATCCGTATACAAGACCAGATGAACACCTTAGCTCGATCAATCGACAAGTCAAAGCGTCTTACGCAGAACTATACATAGCTAGAGCACAGCTCTCATTGAAGGCTCAATTGAGCACGATCTAGTTAGTGATCTAAGATAATTTGCGCCTCGTCTAGACGAAGCTTAGACTCTTAGGAGAATAGCTTGAAACAACGCATTGCATCAATAATTCACTCGTCTTGTTACAGCTTACACTCTTACAGTGAAGTGTAATGTTTATGTTTGCACATTCTATTGTTTTTATTCATCACGGCTTTAAGCCCGGAATTAGAATTAGATAAATCATTTGTTAAAACTGCTTCAAACAATGTGTGTATACGGTAGCAGATGCTTTTATACTGTTATTCTTTATGCAGTAATTGGTGCAATGATATTTCTTATGATTCTTTTAATTGTATGTACTTATTTAACGTGTCTTCTATACAGTATAAAACAGATTTATGAATTATCATAAAACAAGCTTAGTAGACATTACACAATTCATCGCTTAACTTACAACTCAAAACAATAAGAAAACTCAATGAAAAGAAATGGGAAAGGGCAAACCAAAGGCAGTAAGACCCGTTTTTATCATCCTTCCTTATACTGTCCATTTCTATTTATAATTTTACTGTACCGACTAAAAAAAAAGTAAGAACAACGATGTTCTGCAGATCAGATTATTTTATTCTGCTATTAATCTTTCCTCAATCAAACATTAATTGTATAAAAAACTATGCTGAATGAAACTATAAACAGTCTAGTTTGTGCAGGCGTGATATCTCAAGATTTGTTTAGTAGGCTCGAAGCTTGTTTTGTTCATACAAGAAACGCAAAGAAAAATATGCGTTCTACCATAGCAGTAATTGTCAAAAGAGTTCCGTATTTTCAAGTGCTAATAGTAATAATAATAATAATAATAATAATAATTTGGTGTTTGCTAATAAATAAAACCACGGCATGCTTCTCTCTATGGGTTCACGTTGACTCCACACATTACAATATTACGAACAACTTTTCTTACGCTTGCGGGCTGTTCCTCTGGAGGGGAAGTGGTCCTCTACCCCTCCCCTCTCGTTCCCCCGCTACCGCGATGCTCATTCAATGACCACCCCCCTCCTCTAGATTTGCAAGTCTCCCACCCACATGGGGTTGTTAGTTTGCCACTCGTCCGCTAGCAAGCGCTGGGTGCGGTGTGGCAACAGCGATGTTGTACAGCTCAGTCGAATACGTTGGTTGAAGCGAGCGGCCGCCCAAGCATGCGCCGTACTACCGCGTGGCATTGCCAGTGACACCTGTGGACTAGACGCCATTTAATTACACTGATAATAATTAATTAAATCTCGGCTTATCGATACCGCCCGCGACTGTGATTGGTGTGCGTGCGTGCGTGCGTGTGTTTGTTTGTGCATGGAGGGTATTCACCTCTTAAGCTCTTTGACAACTCGATGACATGCTGCAGTAGGGCGGTTAATTCAAAGGAGATCCCGAGACGGTACGATTTTTCGAATTGGAGAAAAACAAATAATTCACAGTGGCGCCTTATGATCAAAAGTCTTTACGACGCTACTAGACAATCGTTTGATGTTTTTATTATTGTGATAACTGTCGGGAAGTACAACGCGGACAAACGACTCGTAAAATTACCAAACAAACCAATTGTTGCGTGTGTGCCCTTGCGGCTTCATTCCAAATAAACATCCACAGATCGAGACGTGACTCCGTTCTACTCCGTTAGCGGCCTTCCGTGACACCGCTTTTTTATGAACGCGCTTCCAAAAAACTGTTTAATGCCTGAGTGACGTTCCCCGAACACTCTTTTTAAACGGTGTAACCCTATTGAGATCGGTATGCGATGCACACTCTATGTTATTAAATAGCCTCTTCGTGGGTTCTTTAATATTTTCAAGTTAAAAAACAATCATGCGACATGAATCACGGTAGAGAGTCTTGAATTGAGAGAGTAATATTACCCGGATGTAAATGAGTATAATGAGGTATAGTTGTTTGTCGTAACTACCCCGGAGTGTGCGTGTGCGTGTGCGTGTGGCCGCAGAGCCGCCCCGAGAACTGGCTGCATGTATGGTGGCTGTGCGTCGACCCTCCATGGGAGTGTATGAGCAGACCGCAGCGGACAAGCGAACCGGGATGCATTGGGTGAGTCGAGCCGTCGAACTCTCCGCTCTTTCCTGGCTGGGGTTTGATAACTTACTTACAGTGACTTTACAGCCGTCATTGCAACGAAACACAATGCTCCCCACTAGAAGTCACCTCTTGTATTTGAGTGGGTAGACAACTAACACAAATTTTGTTACAATTTTCTAACTTATCATACAATTCAACGCAATCTTCAGTAATCTGATTATGTTTATCTGCGTCTACTATGTTTCACGTCCACTTGCCTGTCAGTTGTTTTCCTTCGTGTATCAGAACGTGCCCAACTAAACGGTTCCTCTTTTTCATTAACTTTTCCATAACCTTCTCTTTTCGTTTGATCTGTCAAATACTTCCTCGTATTCTGTTATTCTGTTTTTCCAAGAAATATTCAACATTCTGCTCGGTAACAACACATCTCAAACTACTCTAACCTATCCATTTTTATTTTTGATATAGTAATTGCATTACATTGCAATACTATGCGTCTTTCAAAAATATGTTCCTATAGTTTAGAACGAATCTAAGTTAACGAACGGTGTAACTTAAACATTGGTTCATTCGGATTCAAGTTCCAACCCAGACCAAATGCCTGATCTGGGGGGTTCCAGCCCGTGAACGAGGTTGATCCTTCAGCGGAACAGAGTTTAGTAAAATAATATATAAATTAGATTAAAACGTATCTAATAGATACATATCATGTAGATTTTTAAAGACGGAAATGCGATAGCATAATTATTATCCGTGTGGTAGAGGATGACTGAAGATTCAAGTAGGACATATATGCCAGTGCGAGATCACCAGTTATGTTTGAGGGACAAATCAATCTTCGGTTAGCAATGCAGTTTTACCGCCATCTTACAAGTCTAGATAATTGTGGTTGAAATAAACGGTGTAACTTATTCTACAAAAATTAACACTGTCGCTAGAATTAGAATAATTCAATTGATGAGTTATACAATTGCCACCAAAAGCTAATTGGTTTACAGTAATTTATTTTAGAATGCATCCAGTACCCGATATGATAATATATTAGCTTTCGTCACGATTTTACTCTATGTAAAGTAAAGGAACAGTTTAAAACATGGGACCGTGTAGACTGTTGTCAGTAACATTACCGCATGGTATTATAAATATTATTTTGAAAGTTGTCAGTTAAATCTTGTTTACCAATTTTTCGATAGAATTGTACGCCCCCTCTATCGTAACGCAAGCGGCAGGTAACACTACCCATCAGTCCATCACACAAATATTCGCAATCACATTGCGTGTGTATCTTGTACCATCAGACATACTGCCAATCAATGATTGCATCGATTGAAGAAAATGTAAGCCAAAACTGTATTTGCTTTTGAATTTTCGCTGAGTCAGTAAGTTCAATCAGTAATTACTTTAGCAACTGGGTGGAAGGGAAAATCATAACTCTCAGTGGCAGATTTTGTTTTTTATTGATTAAGTCAAATTGACAGCATTACGGAGAATATATATGTTAAAGATGTCAAGTGAATCAATTGATCTTCTGTTCAAGAATTTAAACATCCAGAACCTCGCTACAATAAAGAAGCGTCCATATATGATTAGCCTACAACACCTAAATTTATCTATTTTGATGCTGGTTTATGGTTGTTACACAAAATCCCCTAGAATTAAAACAATCAAACGTTTTGCCGGTTGGATTATAGTTAAAAAACACATTTGTAAGTTTCGCTGTCGGCCTATACGTAGTTGCCCGTGAAAATGGTTTAATTTCACATTCAATTTTCGTTTTTGAATTTAAAAGTGTCTGGCTTCATTGAGAAAAAGCAGATTTCAGAGGGTTTATCCATATTTCTTGTAGTTTTACATGCGCCGCTATCCATCCACAATTAATTTACGCATACGGGTTATATATGGGGTATATACGGTATATACGGGTACCTTATATGTGAAAAGTATGAATCTCCTACTTAGAGTAGCTTGATAGGTAAATAATTTATTTTCAACATAATATTATGGGCTTACACAGACCAAATAAAAAAACAATATTTACTGTATACCCATTTCGGTATTTTATAGTGGTTGCACTTGGCATTTCCTTGTGTAAACTCCATCAATTTATGCTCACGCTGAAAAATAAAATCATTCCTACATAATATTTCAATCAAAATTCAATACTATTCGCGAAAATCACGGCTCTCAGTACAATTCATGTCATAAGTTTGCCTCATTCTAATTTCTCAATAGACAATCGCATATTGTAAGACTTAATCGCATATTGTATTATTGGTTTATTATCTCCGTACCCGTGAGTTGCGTTGATCTTTCAGTTACAGGCCTGGGCCTGGGTTGTCGCTGTTGGGCCTACATACACACTTAGAAATGTAAATAAAACGTAAATTTCCCAACTCTAACTCATTTCAAAGCCAATGACGCGATGAAATATCCCCGTTCCTTAATTATCAGTTGTAAAATTTACCTAAGGAAAATTTATTTCCATTTTTAGAATTTCGATGCGCGAAATTTTCACATAAAATTTAACAAAAGCTAGTCTCTCTGGACAGTTCATTATGTATATGTATAGATATCACTCCGTTTTCACAATTGAATTAGTTGACGATGTATGTAGCTTATCAATGGAGGCACTACAGCCAATTTATTTTGCTACGAAAATCCTTCAATTCCCTAATTGTATATACTACGAGTTCTAGTATTAGTGAATCACACCAGCCACACTGAATTGTATGTAATTAATTGGCTTCGTTTTTCTTCTTGATATGAAATAACCATTTTCGCACTTCATAGTAATATATTGTTAAAAACTCTAGGGGGTCTTTTTGTCCACTAACGTGAAGCATTGAATTGGTTGCAATTATATCCAATACTAACTACGTTGGAAAAATGCTCTAAATTAACTCATGAATGCATTTTTATTATTATTTTAAATTTAAACCAAGTAGCGTTGAATAGTCTCTTTTTATTTATTTCATTTATTTATTTATTTATTTATTTATTTCATGATACATTTCTATAGCGATTTTTTGATTTGGCACTGAAGGAAGATAAAGAACTCACATAAGGTAGTCTTGTGCGTGACTTTCCTCAGCTTCCGTTCAGAGAATCTTACATTGGTATCACATATTATATAACGTCTCATATTTTAACTATAGACTAAACATTTAAACAACTATACGTAGAATAATAGTATAAGAAAATGCTCAAAACTGAGCAATGTCGATTCAGAGGGTTAAATCAGATCTGTAATAAATCAATGGTTACTAATTATTATTAACTTAATATTAACTAAATTACACATATACAAGATTCTTTGGTTGTAAGGATACAGTAAGACCAAAGGAATAAAACAATTAAGTCATTTTGTATTATTCTAAGGCTAATCCTTAAAACTTACAATACTACTTAACACTAATTCAATCTAAAAACTACAAACTAAATTCAAACAGATGATGCGCAATAGGATATATTATAATATATTTGAATATTAAATCTAAATTATATAAAATACGCGCAATTGGATTTATTGTAATATATTTTATAAATACTAATCTTAGCTAAGAAGAAAGTCTTAAAAACTAGAACAAATTATGTACAATAGGATGTTTTTTGTTTATTTTTTATTTTATTTTTTCCAGACCTTGTACGTTAATAATATTTTGATGTATGTTTCTGAACTGTTATGTTGTTACTTGATGAGTATTGTGTCTTCTGGTTCTGACTGAATCCAGTTCTTAAGTAGAGTTTTCATCTTATCTTTTGGGCCAGGTTTGCGCAGATAAAGGGGTAACATGTTAAATGATTTAGGTCCGCGATATTCTATATGGCTTTGGGTCAGACGTTTTTTCATTTTCGGAATTTCGAGGTAAAATATGTTGTTACGTCTAGTATTTTGGGAGTGATTGACGGTTGTTGCATTGCGCATTGTGTGCAAGATATTGTGTTTTTACTACCGTCATCACCATTATCATCATAGTGTGTGTATGATAAACAGCCACGATAGGAAAATAATGTATTCTAACTTATTTAATGATTCTTGATTTGCTTTATTGTGAAAAATTTGAACGACATTTGTAATTATTTCATATTGTGGTCCACAATCAATTAAAATATAAATAGTACCCGTCAATGTATAAACATCCAATTGTGCGCTTTCTGATTATTTATTCCATGGACTAAATATATTATTCCAACATGAATCTTTCAGTACCCAAGCTTTATCTTTTTAGTAAGATTCGTGGTTTATTGTCAAGAACAAGTTTCGATAATTGATTAGTGAATAATTGGTGAGTGATTAATTGATGGCCTCGATGTGGAATTGTATGTGTGGTGAATTATTAAGCGGTTCCGGAGGGATACTTAACGGACTGCTGAGTTGACTTCCGATAACCTGTTGTGAATATTATAAACGTTTGATGTAGGAAGTCAAGGGGTAAACCGTGAGGGAAGGTAAACTCAGCAGATTAGAATTATCTCGAAATAACGGAGTCAGAAGAATGAGTGTAAAGAGAGGAATATCAGGGTAGGGGAGCGCGAAAGAGACGTTTGGGATTTGTGACGTTATAACTGTCCCCAACGAGACAATATTTCATATTCAGATTTATTTGAAAGGATTGTTCATACATGTTGTACAGGCTGGTTGAAAGCCCCAGTAAGGATACAGTTTTGTGGCTGGGCATCATAGGCATAAGCTACAACATAATATAAAGATGAGTGTTACAATAACTAACTTACATTATTAAATAGCGTAGAAGAAAAAAATAATAATAAAATTGCTGCAAATATTGAGTAGGCCAAGGTATAGAACTATATTTTTTGTAATTTGTTTTTGGCCTACCTTTAGGCCTAGACAATTTTACACATTGAAAACAAAATGTACACCGCATTGTTGTTATAGCTTGCATATACATTTTAAAACTATGGTATAGGTAGGCCTACATTTAAAATATGATTTAATAGATTATGAGTTTGCTATGTTTTATAAAGTTAGCGAATGGATGAGTATTTGTATATATACATCTATTTGCATTCGCGTAACTGTTTTTGTATCGTGCATTGTGAAGTTATAATTATTGTTGTTACGTTGATTGCGGCATGGTTTGATATAGTATTGTTGATTACTGTGAGTCTGGGCGGGTAAACACAGTTAAATATCTTTGGTGATATGATAATGCGCTGGTTGATTATTGATGTCTCATTTTTGCAACGATGCTAATCGAGACGATGTTGAGCATTGAGTTTGGTAAGTTGAGAGCGAGTATGCTGACGATAACGGCGTGCGTGTTGGTTTGTAATCAGTTCAGAGTGAATGTTAAGTACGAGCAAGTTCATTGCGTGTACAAATTAATTAGTACTGAGTTTTAGTCTGGCGATATACAAGCAACGAATTTGACAAGTAGATGGATTTAGTTGATAATACGATGTTTGTGAGGATTTTGTCGTGACAGTGACTGTGGGTGAGATAATGACAAGGTTCGCGAGAGCAGTGCGGAAATTTTTTAAGTATGAGCTGTGTTGGGTGAATTGACAAATGAGATCGGCGATGAAGTTTCGTCAGACGGAGAGTTAGTTTTAAAACATTGGTCGCGCTTCTTTTGGAAGACAATCGCGCAAGAACATGCGTATTTGCGATGCTTAGTTTCGTACGATGCCGTAGCTGTGTAACGTTGATTTGCAGTGCAGTTTTAAAATGTGATGTATACCTCGATTCCGTAAGTGCTATCTATGCCATTATTCGGTATTATGCATTTCAGTTACAGAATGCAGCTGGGCATCAATAGTTTTACGTTTATCGGTAAAGTGCTCAACTTTCTATGATTGTGACACAATTGTTTTAGACTTTGACTAGAACATTGGCACGGGTATCATTCGCAAATTAACTAAAAGCAGTTATACTTGAGTGGTTTTCCGGGTATAACCGTGTCAAAAAGTGGAACCCAGTCAAAAGGTGAAAAAACCACGATAGTATAGTTGACTCCGGCCGTGAAAGCCTCCGAAATAGGTTAACTAAAAGCAGTCTTTAGAATATAAGATCACCAATTACCACAATATCAATATTATTTCCGAAACACACAGAATCAAAACGTTTTGTAGTCTACCGCAGCAATAGGCTTCATTCGTTGCGCTGTGGCAAAACTGTCAAAGTTCACCGCAAATATGGCCACCACGCGCACATATGTCAGAATATCCTGGCCGCTTGTCAATGTATGTAAGTTTTTATCTTTCCATGTGTATAAAACGCTACAGAACACCGATATCAATAAAACTACATCAAAGATGTCCTATTGGAAATATTTTCATACAGTGAACTGTTGCATTGGACATATTCTCAATAGAAGGGAAAGTGTTGTATGTTGGATTGGACTTATCTTGTCTAAAATGTGCGATTTTTCTTTTTTAACTTTTGCTTCATTCATTCACTCCATGAAATCTTTCGATCTAATATGTGTAATATTGCATGTTATAATACTTGTCACAGATCGGTTGTAGTATAGTCGATTCATTTCGAGGACACGAGATTGTGACATCAAAGTGATCGTTAACGATTATATTTCAAGGTCAGAGGGATGGAAATTGTCGACCTAGAAATCCCGCCAACGAACTCGCGAATCAGTGGCTGCTCCTGTGCAATGCGCACTCATTTGAAGGGCGAAATCTTGCGCCTTGCGTCTGGTTGTGTCAGTTTAACAACTATATTATACTTTATACATAAAACAAGGAATTGTTTCTTCTCTAAAACCATTTACTCTATATCAATTGGGAGGAATTGCTTCGGCTGATAGTTGTTCAAATATTAAAATCTAATAGGAGAAATTACTCCGATTTTTACAAATATTAACAACAAGGAATTTACTTTTTTACAATTGCCTAGGGTAAAGTCCTTCATACATTTATAATTTATATGTTAGTATTGATACTAGGTGCATGGTTACATAATATTTAGGTTCGTTAACCAGCTGCGAAACTTGGCAGTTAAAATCAGTCAGTACATATTTGGTTGTACTTGTAAAACATATTATACGACACGACTTTACTTGGATGCTTCAGTACTTGTCGTTGACATTCTCGATTCCTTTTGGTCTAGTTGTGCTGCCATCTTTGGATGACCCCATATTCCCAAGTACAGAAAACACTTCACATGGCTTTTCGCGTTGATCATTACAAAACTAACCTAATTTTTATGTAAAACCTCCCGAGTCTCCTGCAACCTGGGTATAATAATGAATGTTGAATGAGGGTTGGAGGGTATGATTATGATGGAGTAACCTGGTTATTGATAGCTGAAGGGACCGCCAAATGATTGATAAAATCTTAACTTATCTGCATTGTTACGTTAACATTATTTCAAAACCATATTTCAAACCCAAAAGAAAGAACGGGATCCATACCCCTAGAACCTTAGTTCTGAAAACTTATAATGCTGATCATACGTCTATATTGTTTTCTGTTATTAAAAAATATATTATTAAGTGTTTAACTTTAAATGGGGTTAGCAGGCACAAAGTGTTTTTCTGTTTGTGTATCTTTTTTGCTATCTTTTTTGCTACTCTACATTTTAAATATGTATAATATGAATTTATAATAAAGCGATAATCAATTATGTGGACACGAAGGCCCGCTTACGATTCACGCAGTCTATAAATTGCTAGACAGGCGAATATGAGCCCGCGTGCAGTGTTGTATCAGATACTCTTAAATGTGTCTAGGTAGGGCCTACACGTAAAGATACAAGTTGCTTAGAAAAGTACCTGATACAAAGATGCTTTTCAAACAAGAAATTACCGCGTACAGAGAATAATTATCTATATACCTTAAATGATAAGTCAGGGATTCAATTCAAATAGGGTATTTGGAATTGTAAATATAAGTAAATGCATGTAATAACAATTATTAAATTAAATAATTAAAACTCAAAGAAGAAAGTATTTGTTGTAATCGGCAATAGGCAAGTATTTTATCAAACAATGCATGGTAAAGATGGAACTAATTTTAGAAAAATTACATTGATAGGTAGGCCTACCCAAAATTTGAGTAGAAGAAGTATCTACACTTTCAATATACAAATACTAAAGTTATGATTTACAATATTCAGCGTACACTGCAAAATTGTGATTCATATTTAATATTACCAACATATGACAACTAATATCAACAATTGCATACAATCGTTAGACCCTAAAGGAATCGTGTATACGTGCTGTGTACACGATTCCTTTAGGGTCCAACGATTGTATGCAATGAGGTTAGTGTTGATATTAGTTTGATTTGATATTAGTTTATTATGAACATCCTCCAGATTAGGGATCGTAATTACAACTTTTCTAAGGAGAGTGAGACGTATTTTTTCATCAAAGTTCAAGAATCATTTACATATCGTAATGTATTTTACGATAAACTAAAACCTTTAAACCGTTTACAAAAACTATCTTCAATGTAACAAAAATAATCATTAAGCATAATATTATTTAATTAATTAAAAGCACATAATTATATCATTTTAGTGGTTATATGTCCATGCATTTTATTTATCTGTATGCTATTGCTGTATAATTATATAGATATTCTAGGTGTGACGGGACATCCCCCCCCCCCCCCCCCCTTCTTCATGTATTTTGTATTTCTTTGTTGATTCATCGAGTGACACAATGGAACCCTCAAGCCTGTGTAGGTATTTATTTATGTGCAGCCCTCAATTTCGAGCAGTCCTACGGAATTGTATATTGTGCCAGTATAGGTTTGCGGTCACCAAGATAGTAGACACAACTTAGGACACTGCGCATGGTACCGCTTGTAGTAGACGCGTCCCGACCAGCGAAGATAGGGCTTGTTTTGCATGTTAGCTGCAACCAAATAGGCTCAACCGTTAAAATAAAGGCGACGTTGTTAAACACTTATGAACAGACTTGGTGTTGTCTCGTGACACCCTTTCAATTTGAATTATTTCAATTAAATAATTAATAGCATTTACTTATAAGGCAGGTTAAATCTCACAAAAATCGAAAAAATATAAAACAAAATAAAACATACAAATAATAAATAAATAATATAAAAATAAATAAATAATTAATAAAAATATAAAATATAAAGATGGTTTGAAAGTTAAGAAATGAATACACCAATTTAATAATATTAGTATGGCGGCAATTGTTATACTGTGTAAAAGGAGCGCTGAAACAATGTTGTAGCTCAAAATGATTGATTTATAAAATAATTGTTCAGTGCCACAGAAATGCAGTCAATTTTCACAAATAGGCTACTATTGCACAGAAAAATAAAACAAGACTAGGAATTAAACTATAGGCATTACAAAATTGCATTGTACATTTAATGTGGTTTGAAATAAATTTATGTATACCGGGCTCAAGTTTGTCGAAAAAGTTGTTATCGTAGTTTCCGTAACATTAGCTCGATTAAAAATTTAAGCAGTCTTTAAATTTCAATAATAGGTATATGAAACACACTTGAAAGTGTGAATATTATAAAAGGTTATAAAACAGAAAATGCACTGGTATAGCGAGGTCATCCATACCACCTACCTTACAATTAAATAAAACGTTTAGGACGCAGCAGAGGGTTAAATTAAGATAAACTAATTTCGTCGCATTCTGTCTAGGTGGCGAGAAAATAGCCAGGTAATTATTATTGTATCCTGTGATAGTTGTAAGATTATACGCATAGGTCAGCTCTAATAAGGGGACATTACCATATTCCCCGTTATACCTATTGTTACGTTCTCACTTGAAACAGGGAATTATGATTGAATAATCTTGTTCTGATGAAAACTTCTTTTCTTTGTGAAGTGGTAGAATTTGTTTCGAGCAGTTGGGGTTATACTGGAGGGAACGGGGGTGCCGAGTATGAAACTAAAGAGCTAAAGAGATTGTATTAGTATTAATGAACAGGTGTATGAGTGGTGATTCGGGCGGCTGGAAGTGGGAGGGACAAAGTTGGAAAGTTGGTTTGTTTGTAGCAATTATTCGTTCTTCAGTTCGTCTGGTACTTGTCGAGTCTAAAAGGTATATATAGTACACTAGGGCAAAAGCAAAGTAACAGCACACATTGTTGGCTAATGAAACTACCGTTGAGAGCTTGGGTCTGAAACCTTCTACGAATCTCAAACAGCGAGAAAATGCGTGCGTCCTTTGTTACTTGATTTAACACAATTGATGCAATAATGGCACAATTTTAAAAATTAACAGCCAGGCCAGTATGCAAATAACCATAATACCAGGTCCTTGAATTATTGTTACATATGAATGAGCACAGAAAACAAACAACATAGTTACACACAGAATAGAGATAGGACAAGTTAGGAACTATGCCGTACTTTCTTACTACCATCAATAGTTATTTATCGTAACAGGTTGGAATTTGTCTCGAAAGTAAATCGAAAGCCATCCACATCCCCCTATACGTTGCCAAGGGTGTTGGTGACCGCTAAATCCCTTCACTACACCATCCAGTTTTCGAATTGCGATTATTGCCCAATATGGTGTTAATAATTGCATTGTTATTATTATTGATTATTTTGTAAAATATGTAATAATTTATTTGTTTAAGGAACGGATTTTTAAACTAGGTATAAAAAGCAAAGTATTGTCACGATGTTGTTTATGGACCGGAACCTGAATAGATCAATGTGATGTGATATAATGTATGTTAATTGGCATTAAATTCCGCGCTGTAGCCACACAAAACCATATCACTAATTAATAAGACACACAGTGGGCGTTAAACGGACTCGAATGTTGTTCGTCCACAACCAGGGAGCCCCATATAATAGACTACAGGCAGTTACAACGCAGAATTGGATCGTATTATTTATTTGCTTACTTACTTATTTCGTACTTACTTATTTATAGATTTATTTTATTTAAGTTATTTATTTATTCATTCATTCATTCATTCATTCATTCATTCATTCATTCATTAATAAATTCATTCATTCATTCATGCATTCATTCATTCATGCATTAATTCATTCATTCATTCATTCATTCATTCATTCATTCATTCATTCATTCATTCATTCATTCATTCATTCATTCATTCATTCATTCATTCATTCATTCATTCATTCATTCATTCATTCATTCATTCATTCATTCATTCATTCATTCATTCATTCATTCATTCATTCATTCATTCATTCATTCATTCATTCATTCATTCATTCATTCATTCATTCATTTAACTGATTTACAAAGAAGGACAATAAACACTATAAATAAGAAATGCTGTTATGCTTTGCGTATTCACTACATTAGAAGTAAACGATAATGCGTCCATTCAACCCACCCACAAAGTGCGCTCACTAAATAGTACAAGTACTGCCGACAGTCCGCGCTTCCGTTCTCTGCACCGAGAGACAAGACAGCTCCTGTTTTGCAACCACCTTGTAGATGATTGACTTAGTTTATGACTCCTCACAAGAGTCATGCGCGTCCGCCTTAATGCAATTGCAACGGCTAGTCGAGATACCTAGAGCATCTAAACACACTCATTAACCATACTGGCATCATACTTATCCATGTAATCCGCTTGTACAAGCGTAATTAACCATTGTGAGTAATTACATTGCCAATTAATTGCAGCTTGTGTACTAGTGGGTAAATAAATATTACCATGGTTAACTATAGAGAAGAACGTGATATACATATTATTTAAACTAGAAATGTATGTTTTCCATATATTTTCGAACACCAAGGTGTAATTTATTTGTTTATAGAGTTCTGAATTATGTGTGTTTGATGGACATAACTAGATTCCGTAGATAATCTGTTTCCATCACTTCGTGGCAGCTTGGGAGTATTTTATGTCTTAATCAAGTGAACATGAATAATTTCCATTCGTTCACCTTCATCCTGGCAATTTATTCTAGCCTAGAACGCTGCATTGTTCGACGGTTGCAATGGATGTAAAATAATACCAGTATCGACTTTACTGTATGATACTTGAAGAACTTTTGGATAAGATAATCGGTCAATTCGTATATTTAGTGCTGATAGCAAAATTGTTGTTAATCAGTTAAATAAATAAAATAAAACATTTTAAGGCTATGCCATATTATTAAGCAAATAATATAATGTTTTCATAACAAATCTACTCATTGCAACTAGACCAGTCGGATCTACTAGTGCAAGCACGTGTAGCATTATTTATAACAGAAGAAGACAGGGACTTCAGCAGAGTTCGTATCATATGTTATTAAAATGTCTTGTCGCTAAGAAATGACTAGTCCTATACCTAACACCTAAAGGATGTGGAATTTCTAATTTTCATTTTGAAGAACATGCAACCCAAGAACTCGGTATGTTGTTATAGAACCAAACGAAATACATAAATATTCCATTGCATAATAATTATAATATAATACAGATTTCCATTGAAAATCATTTTAATTTCACCTTTACTGTATTTGAGCTGAGCACCATTCCATTGCAGTACTTTAATTGTTATACAAGCTGGTACATTGTTCCACCAATATGTGCTCTAGTATTTATATAGAGTTTATAAAAAGGTCAACGCGTTTTAAAACGCCAAAAATTTTAACAATTACGTAACTATTTCCGTTTAAAGAGTTACGTTCATGGAATCTCATAAATACTTCAATTATTAAACATTTTAACCAAACACCGCTGCGGCAGCTATTTTGTCCCGATATCCCACTGTTAGTGAGAAGATAAATTATATAGACATAATATGAATAAACACATCAACAAATGTGTTATTTCGATGCATTAGTGTTGTATCTCAAATATTGTCTTATGAAGAAAAACCATATACGGGAGACAATCTTGACACGGTTATAGAAACTCCTGTTACGCCGCTGTTTAATAGTTTCACCACTTCCGCCCATGTTTGTTTATATGTCTGAAATGTTTTGATATTGTTGATACTGTTTATAGTGTTCTTCTCTGCGAAGCATTTTATAGATAACGGATTGAAATGAAAGCAAAAGAAAATAAACGTTAATTCAACATTGCTGTGACCTCAAACCGTCCAGCCCTAGACTTTGTTCCGTTGATGTCATCCTATGGGAATATCAGCGAAGAAGAGATTATTTCAGATAATCCGACCAAAAAGTGGTAACTTTTACTTGTATAGCCTCGCTACGTAATGCACTTTGAAATTATTTCCACAAAACCCAAACACGTATACTTTCACGTGTAAGACTAAGCGACAACGGCAATTACGTTCACTTCACATATTTCTACATTCTAGAAATACTTGAAATTCTAAGGAAAATTATGTTTTTTTATCTTATGCCATATTGTTAAATTGTATGTACAGCAAACTTTCAGGTATATATGCTTGGATAATTAACGGCATAACTATAACTGTAACTTAAGAACTTAAGATGAAACTTACTTACAATGATTTGTAAACTTTGACCAATAAAATGGCAGCTCTGCAGTGAATACAGACGAGAATTTACTTTGGTTGGTTAAGGGTTCGATTCCCGCCGATTTTATTTAGAACCGTCATTGCAGCAACGAAGCACACAAACCAAAAACCAGCTCTTGCAACTAAGTGGGTAGACAATAAATACAAAACATGTATTTATTTTATTTATTTAAAAATATCTTGGTTCATAATAATATTGATTCTGCAAATGATTCCTTCAAGCTGCCTTGTCTTGCCTTCCTAAAGACCCAAAACATATCCTAAAAGAAATGATGACATTCATCTGAACATTGAAGGCAAACTATACGATATATATATATATATTATATATATACTGATTTTTCTCATCAGCAAGAATCATGATTAATGACGGAAATATATATATTTATGTGTATTAAGCTTCCATGAACACGTAACGTATATGTAACTATGAAACCGGAAATTCCCCCCTCCACCCCATTTTCCCCTCCTAAAACCATTACCTTATTATATGACATTACTAAAGCCTATGTAGACCCATTGTCATGTTTATATACTTTATTTCCGCAATTAACACATAAGCGCGTCATTTAGCATGGGACCTATATCTTATCTGCGTCTGTCTATCTGTCTGTCTATGTCTACCTGTTTCGTGTTGTCGCGTTCATTAATTAATGACGAGTACAGTAATGATGATATATGTTGGAAATCAGATGGAGTTGCGCGCTGGTAGGCGCGACACGACATTACAGCTGACTGTTATGATGTGATATCTTCAAACTGTGCTGATTTTAAAATAGGAAATAGAAATACAATTTTTTCGTTATTTAAACAGACACACGCATTCATTGTGTGGTATATTCTCAATTGTTTCAGTGTTGATTTGCAATTGCCGTGTTAAACTCGATAATTGTGTCAGTAATTCAATTTATTTTTCTCGACAGCAAGTATCGTGTGTGGACACACGATTATATCACGCAAGGCTCAATAAACTATTTTATATCGAATATGACATTAATTGTTAAAATGTTAACGAATCGTTGAAACTAGAAAATTTTAATTTTGAGAATTTCCAAACTTGCATTTCTTTGTCATAGGACATACAAAGTCATAATGTCATATAACATACAAGCTCATGATAAATAATACAAACAATATATATTATAGTAATTATCATTGTTTTATGTTACTGTAGGTTTAATGCGAGCTGTAAGTCTTATTGTAAATTTACTTTTTTTTTTTATAAAACACGCAAACTTCCGTCTGTCGTGTCGTGGAGTATAAAAGTGAGGTAACTAGTTCTTGTCAGATTTTACTTTACAAGCTGTTATAACAAGTGAGACATTTATTTGTTTAAACGATCTAGAAAAATGTGCTCAGTTAATTGTAGGGTTGTTGAAGTTAATGGTTTCGAAAAGTATATGAACCACTCCAAGTTAGAATTGTTATATAAAATCTTACTAATCAACGTCGAAAATACATTACTTCACACATAAAATAATAACATACAATTATACCCATCTTTAACGATCATTAATTTTCCGCAAAATTAATCGAGAAATCATCCAATATCAAGTGCTGATAATTATGTGGAGATGCGTCTGAGTTGAGGCAAATTGGCAACATGAGCACAATAATTTGCGATAATCGGGGCAGATACTTCACCCGTGACTTGAGTTGCTTGGGTCACGTGACCGCGCTGCATGAAGGCTGGCTCGGACTTTGTTGAGGATCAGGCTGCCAGGAGATAATAGAGCTCATGCACTCGGACCGAGACATTGTGGGTGCACTGCATGAAGGCTGGCACGGACTTCGTTGGGATCAGGCTGCCAGAAGATAATAGAGCCCATACACTCGGACCAAGACATTGTGGGTGCGGTGCGCTGCATGAAGGCTGGCTCGGACTTCGTTGGGATCAGGCTGCCAGGAGATAATAGAGCCCATACACTCGGACCAAGACATTGTGGGTGCACTGCATGAAGGCTGGCTCGGACTTCGTTGGGATCAGGTTGCCAGGAGATAATAGAGCCCATACACTCGGACCAAGACATTGTGGGTGCGCTGCATGAAGGCTGGCTCGGACTTCGTTGGGATCAGGCTGCCAGGAGATAATAGAGCCCATACACTCGGACCGAGACATTGCGGGTGTGCTGCATAAAGGCTGGCTCGGACTTCGTTGGGATCAGGCTGTCAGGAGATAATAGAACCCATGCACTCGGACCGAGACATTGTGGGTGTGCTGCATGAAGGCTGGCTCGGACTTTGTTGGGGATCAGGCTGCCAGGAGATAATAGAGCCCATGCACTCGGACCGAGACATTGCGGGTATTTGAGCACGTTGCTTATTTCATTTTGGGATAATTTTGTAAAGGATCGAATACTTTACAATGCGACAATGCACACATACGATGATAAGAGATACGACGTTTTAGTATTATTTATTTTAAATTTGGCATTTTGTAGCATTTAGTTTTTCTTTTTATCAAAACCTTGAATATGATTGGGTTTCTTGCCCTTCTAATAGAAAGTTATGTACATATATTTAATATCAATTCAAACGTAAGTACTTAAAGGGTTAATGCAATTTTAGCTAAATATCAATAAGAATGGAAACGCCTTAATTTTTGTTGTTACAACATTAGCATTTTGTAGCGTTTTCATGAATACATGTTCTGTGATTTAGAATCTTGAAAATCCTAAAACGTAAAAACACGTACCCGTACCTTTAACAATGATACATGTATTTGTTATTTGGGGGTTACATACGTGGGTATACATACAGCCTCTATACCCAGTATTTTCCACAAAGGTATCACCACATTATGGTTCCTTCACCAACCAACACCTGAACGTACCCGCAAATCCCGTGCGCTTATTTCCAATAAGGCGAAAGTTTGTGGTAGCCGTTTGGGGGCTCTGCGGGCGCAGCTATTGCAATAACGTTGTAATTTATCTTGACTAACGGAAGGAAGAATGAGAGATCGGCTAAACCACGCTAAACGTTTCACCGGAAGTGGGTATGAGCATTTTGAGGATCACGCCAATGTGCGTGTGTGTTGTATGTACCACCACGGCTACAGTGACCATAACTGTGTGGCTCCTACTGACCTCTAATTGTCAGGCTTGGTTCTTACTGATACGTTTACTATCCACACGTGCACAGAACAATTATCTTTTCCTAGAATAGCAAATGTTGGTAAAACCTTTTTGTTTATTCTGCTAAAATCCCCAACAGTCATCCACGTCGTACGTCATCCAACTCAAAATAACCAATATTTAAAAATATTTAAAATTATAATTAAGATATTTATTACAAGATATTTTTTAGGGTAGCAGGCTACACACAGCGCAACTGTGCTAAATCTTCCATTATGTGGAATAAAAGGCAAACTTGAAGTATTGTGGGACAACAAACAGTGCAAATCATGATGACCCACTTCACATAAGAAGAGATATATAAGAAAGAAGAAAAGAATAAGAAGAGTTATACTCTCTTGACCATATGTGGATAAAAAAGGAATTAATAAATCGTATTGCTTCCCGACCGGCTACCGTATACATTCCAATAGTTCTTGACTGATACACGTACATACATAGTCCCTGTCTCAATAATTCAACGAAAAAAAAAATGTATTCGATACCTTGAAGAGTTTGTCGACTGTTCAGAAGAAACTCCATTTTCTCCCAAGAAGACTGACATTTTACCAAAATAGGCAATTGCGATCTTTCTTGCACGGCTGTACTGTTATGCGTGTGTCTGCATGGCTCCGTATTGCAATAACTCATTCACGTAGACTGAATCGTCGGCGCCCTACTTTTGTTGGATTGCCAGTGTGTTATATATGTGTTTTGGAGAGCTATGTGATCTATGAATTTGTCTGTCTGTATGTCTGGTTGGAAATGCTCGGCTTGCAGATCGGCGACTGAATACATGTATACCGAGCTGACCAGCCGGAAGTTCGTTTGTCCAAATATACAAATTTTAGCAATTTATTTCATATCTATTCTACTCAGTTATTGGTTTACGAAGGCATGCAATAAACAGAACCATAAAAACAAAACTACGATATAGAACAATTATCATCATATAATTATAATCAGCAGTCAGAATTACATCATAAGTTATAGGGGCCTACTGTCAAAGAAGGAAATTTATTTTTGTATTATAATAATAATAATAACTTTTAGTCAGTATTACCAATTCTTTGTAAAAGAACAACTTCAATTACTTTACAGGTTTAGTTAGAACTGTTAGATGGTCGAGAATCCGTTGCCTGTTTTTGTTTAGTTTTAAGTATAAGATATCCGGTCCGCTTTTACCACCTTCTGGGAAACGTTTTACAAGCAACATACTTCGGCCGTGGGGCCTATATGTCTTGTGTCACGGTGTGTGTTAGTTATAGTTATATACTGTATACGGATAACATTTATGGCCTAATCCGTGATTTGAAGACATTAGTCACTCTAGGAATAAATATGAGATGGCTAATTATATTGAGGGTATATTATACGGTGGACCGTCGACCACGCTTGCGCTCTTTAAACAAACTCCAATGCCAATTTTGATTTAATTTCGATTTGTTGAAGAGAGATGGAATTGTACAGTAGTTAATAAAATATATTTACTGTGAGTGATATAAACTCACTTCGGCTGGAATCGTGTAATAAATACCAATACAACAGAAGATTGCCGCGAAAATCTCCAGATAAACCTAGTATGTTGACATTTTTATTTCTGTATATATACAACTGCGCTTTCTTTTTTTATCGTTTTTGTAAGAGAAACACATCTCAACGCCATTTTAAAACCGGCAGCCTATCACAACAGAGTAAAAAAGAAGTCATCAGACCGGTATTGTGGAATCAATAATTTATTTCGAATGTCCGCATGTAGTGGCCACTTGGCCGGAATGCTACCTCAGAGTCGGACTCGGGGTGCTAATGGTTTCGGCTGACTTCAGGTCATTGCCTTGGATTTATTGATCGTTTTAGTTTTTTAAAGAACGAAATTGATATTCTGCTAATCCGAATACGTCAGAGGAATCACTTACCCGGTTGGTTTCGAACACTGAATTAATTGCGAAACTCTGTCGGACGATAGGAACATAAAACTACCTGAAGAAAGATATAAAAAATACATAAAATAAGGAAATACCAATTGATTAGCTTCATAAGATAACGTATATATATACGCATGCGGCTCAGATAGGAATGTTTTTTTATTATTTTAACTACTTGGATGTAAAAGCTAATATTCTAACCAGTATACCCAAGAATAAAAGTAAGATATATAAGCTCACTCCTCAGCCCATGGTGGTCTTCAAAACTTACGACTTCGATCGTATCTCGGTGGCAGTGCATTCCGAGCTGTTCACCACCGACGCGTCGTTAGTGTTCAGGTAGCCAACAGGGAATAACAGCACATAAATCCAAGTAATAATGAAAATAAGTCGGGAATGTAACAGCGACTCGCTGAAGAGGTGCAGATAATAATTCTTTGAGTCGCATGCGAGGAACGGCGACTAGAAAATATCACCATAGATTCAAACTATCTACTTTATCTTAATTAAGATTCTTGCAATTAAATACATGGCTGTGTCATATTTTAACGGTGATATTAATAGTGCATACATTGCACCATGAATGCAAGCACCAAATATAAGTGACTTAGTGAAATCCACCCAAATGTGGACCCCTAACAGATAATACAAAAGTTTCTTCGAGAAATTGTTTATGTTGTGATAATTGTGTCTTACTTATTATGACTCTCTTTAATTTATAAAGCAAGAACAGTCACTTCTATAGTATGCTTGAAAAGTATTTTAATATCTTATTGTCTACGCTATAATTAAACGAATTTCTCAGTGCATTGAAGAAGTTACCGTGTTTAGCGTAATGTTGCTAGCATGTATGTAACGCCGTCAATTTGTTAGGAGGGAGAGAGGGATTGCCATGGGTCAGAGGGGTAGGGATGTGGGGTATAAGTTACTATATAGCCGAACGGTATTTCATGGTCCATCGATATTAGCTTTCTTCATGTTTCAATTGTTATTTTTATTCTAGTATCTGCTTTTTTATTTAGCTCAATCGGGTGGGTTTTGATGAATAATTACATTAATATAGTGTAAAGTTATACATAATTAACCATACGGAACTATGTTACACTAATTTAGAAACTTGTTACAAGACTTTTGACGGTGTTGTACCAAGTTCGCTTAGCCGTGTAATGAGTTATAATCGAACGTGACGCGAGTTGGCTACTTACATAGCCAATATCAGCTGTCCTATTCACTACGGGTGTCCAACACACAGGGTCATCTCTACTCGCCATCTATATTCAATACGAAACTTTGAAATCCTTTTTGCAGATAGTCCAGTGTTTGGGGGCATTATTGGACCTGAAAAGACAGATTACCTTCAACCCTTCTGACAGATTAACCCTAGCCAGACCACCTTTTACACTTTCTAATGCCCACTGCAACGCACATGCCACAACTATGTCCATTCTATATACGTTATAACAGGGCGATTTGCTTTAGTTTCGATGATAGCATTTAAAGATCATAGTCTTCGTTTGTACTGATGCTAATCGAGATGGTAATTTGCACTATTATTTTTATTCATAATATCATTAGGGAGGGATGCATGTTCCCAGTACCCCCCACAACTAAGAGAGTGTAAAATAAGTGTCACAGCTACTATAAAGTATTCTCTCCGAGACTCGAAACTAGATCCTCTGCTTTCCGGGCAGCCGCATTGACAAGTTCGATCAGAAGATTGGGTAAAGAAGCTCTTGTCCAACTAATGCGTATATTTTATTGTAGTCATCCCTCATCATATTTTTGCATAACTATATATATATATATATATATATATATATATATATATATATATATATATATATATATATATATATATTTACATCTCACCAGCATGTATATACAAATATCACAAGTTTCTTTATTTGGTTATAAAAATAAACTAAAAGGGTCTGGAACAGCCTTAGTAATAAGGGTTTATGATGGGCAGTGAATGGTAATGATTTAACGACATTTAAAGGAAGTAGCATGCAACGGTTTGATTTCCGACTCTGGTGCATCTACCAAAGAGTTATTATCTGCTAAAATATATACTAATTCTACGCATTGCAGACAATTTCTTTCACAAGTCGGATCGGTGTAAGCAATATGGTGTCGCCGACGAGATGAACGTCAATACCGTGAGAGAAGGCAGCGAATAAAGTAAATGGCGGCCCCTATCACCGCCTTGCACACCACTTCCTTACTTGCTGATAAAATTGCATGTAGGAAAAAGTGACCCCATATGGCTGAAACGATTAAAATAGTTCTTATCAAAATTTACCAAGTTTATTTATAACAGCTAGGTTCAGCGTCATTCTTGCTTGAAGTTATGTAACTGATTGATACGTCTGGAACTTAAATGGTGCAATTCGTCTCTTATAGATTGTATCTTTTGTCATCCCTCTTCTCAAATTACTGTCATTTTCTGTTGGCAAATTGGTCAATTTTATTGTGTTAACTTTGTCATAATCTAATCTGTAGTTGTTTAAGTCAATTTAATTCTCTGTTGTAACATATTTACGGTACATGGGGTAAAATAGTTATGTGAAGCAATATATCGTATATCGTTGAAGATTGAATTAAGAAGAGATACTTTTTGTAGATTTGAGTAGAAATAAGTTTACCACGCAAAGCCGTTTTACAAATCTTGCTAGTTATTGCTTTTATGTTTTTAACTTAATATGCAACATTATTATTTGATAATAATTTAGCCATCCGAATCCGAGAGTATTTAAATAAAGTTAATCACAATAAAGTAACGAAACAAACACCGTCAATTTGAGCTTTCATATTCTGACATACGCAACGTAAAAAACATAATACTTCACGTTCACTTTAGTATAGTCTGACAATTAATTGATATATTTAACACAACTTAGCAGAAAATGCTACTTTTTTCTTCTTCGTGGTTTCTCTTTATTTTAATTTGTGTAACAATAACAATACTCATGATAACAAATTCGTAGAGAATATTGTTAAACTTTAAAATACGTTTGTGTTTTTAACGATTTTATTCTGAATGTTGAAGTAAATAGACTCAAAACTTTAATCCAATAATGAATATGTGCTGTTGATATGAATCCATAAATGTTGGATCGGTCTATCTATCAGTCAGACGGGTGTATACCACGGTATCCTTGTTTTGTTACACAATAAATGTGCATTGACCACCTGTACAATCATTTGATGAGAGCGTTAAAGAGTGTTGATTGTGCTTATAAGCGATCTCGACCTATCCACACTTAGACAACTTTTTTAACACACCAATTTCGAAACAATCGGCTGTAAAAATATCTCAGTACCTACTTGAAGCGTTTGTAAAGTGGCGTATTTCACTCGAAAATGATCCGGTTATACCATTTTCGGGTGACATTTAACGTTAAAGTCGGTGTGACTGACGATAGCGTAGCGGATGGTAGCCGCGTTTTGAATGCAAATAGGCGAATTAAATTCGGGAGACAAACACGTTGGTATAGCCACCATCTTTACAAAGCAGTGACTTTGACTGTGGCGGAGAGTAACTTACTGACTTATACCGTTATTTTGACAGTTGGCCTGGATTAGCGACGCAGAATGCAAGGGTTTTAGCATTATCACATTTAAGAGTATCTCATTTGTTCATTATTCAATGGGGTTGTGGTGTGCACACCAATTGTTATGTTAAATGACTGCAAATGAAGACATTCTATAAGATTGATTTTCGTTTTTAATAAATGGCGTATAAGCGTATAATATGTCACAAAATGAGAGCAACATTTAAAATCTGTTGAGTCGAATCTGTTGAGCTACCGTAACTTAGTAAAATTCACTGTATTTGTCGTTCAAGAATCCTAGTGAAAAACTTGAATCAGATTAATGTCTTTTTATGAAAACCACAAAAGTTAACTAAAAATATGCACGAAGTTATACTATATTAAGTCCTAGTGAACATACAAGTTTTCTCTATGATTGGTATAACATAGACTTATAATAGTAACTTTGTTTATAAGTCCATGGGTAGAACGCCGTTTTACTAAATAGTGTACCATCAAGTACGTTTTATACGTTGTTCATCTTTGTAGAAAATCTTTAATTCTTGTGTTCAGTTATAGAACCACCTAGCAACAGACAATTAGGTACAACTAAATTACATGTAATGTCTTTATTGACAGGGTATTGTACTACTGAGTCACTGAAGTAGTGAGTAGGGGGGGGGGGGTCAGTGAGCGCGTCCGTGCGTGATAATAATAGTTGCGTGCTAGTTCAGTTTAGTGCCCAAACAAAAGCTTATGTATTATGATACGTGAAACTATCGATAAGAAATCTTTTTAAAAATCCTACGCATCCCATCATAATAGAGGAAGTATATTAAACGAATTAGCATTTAGTAACTTAATGACAAATATAAAGCGTCATAAAAATAATTAACCCCGCACTAAATATGAACTATGGAACTAATTTAATGTGAGGCTTGAGTTATCATCCCGTGCGTCCAAAACGCCTTCATTATTTGGCAGTTATTTTTAATTTAAACCCACTTCATCTTCTTTTAAACTTGCTAATAAAGTAAGAACAGAATTTTGACAAGGAAATTATAGTGTTTCGTCGGAATTTATTACTGCCGAATATTAATTCTTGCTTTTGTTACTATATAACGTATTTTTAATGGCGATTTTGATAATTTTTAGAAAATATGTAAATCTAGCTGATGTACTCGATAACGGTAGTGATTTCGGCCTGATGAGGTTGCTGATCCACGAGATAATTGCCTGGTTTTGCGTGAGCGTGCGCAGCTGATAGGTGAAGAATCGAATTATTATTTAAAACATGCTTTGAGATCGCGGTCAGATAAATGATCCAAACACAGGTTGCAATAGGATCTCATTCGCTCTTTCATTCACTCATTCAATCACTCATACTTGCATTGGACACACATTTACTATTTAGTGAGTTTTCTTGAGTGGGTGCAGGGAGATATAACTTATAAGAGCGAGTGAGGGGAAAGTAATTATTGTTTGTGAGTGAGTGGGTAATGGATTGACAAGTGTGAGTGAGTGAGTGAGTGAGTGAGTGAGTGAGTGAGTGAGTGAGTGAGTGAGTGAGTGAGTGAGTGAGTATTCGTTTGAGGGTTTGACTTGGTAGTACGTCAGTGATAAGGTCATGTAGTGGTGAGTGAACATAACAATAATTTGTTTTGAAGTTGTAAATGGGGCAACTATATGAGAACATAAATGGTAAATTGAACTATATTCTATGAATCATTTTATAAATTTTGTTTTAATATATCGTAAGTGTAGCTATATGCCCGATCATTATTATAATCTACTAAACTATTCATGGAATAATATCTATTGTCATTGTAGCCGTGTTTTACAATGTATTTTTATTTCAGTTTTGTATACTGACATCAGATTTAAAAGTTGATGCAATAAAATTAATGTCCGTTGAGTGTGTTATTTGATTTGATTGTCTGTATTTTCAACAGAAATTCATTAACACAAGTGCAAATTTAGCAAATATAAAAGTATAACATACAAGAATACACACGCCAACCAGCGAGACCCAATCCAATATCATAATACATGATCGCTGATTGGGCACGAGCCACTCGTCAAGTTGTTTCGGGACAATTTATGTTCTCAAGTATCACAAGTCACTACAATTTTTAAAAATATATTTATCCCAGAGATCCGATTGTCTATTCTATATTTCTTTCTAAAAAAAAAAGATCCCAAAAGTACAGCTGATATTTCTCTGCATTGTGTACCAAGTCAGCGACACCTCTAAATGTGTCACACCTCATTGTCATAATATATTCCACGTTATCATTTCATTCATAACAACCGGCTCCTTTACGGTGATATTATATCGTCTGGTTGTCAGATCACTCAATGAAGGTGTTTATTAATTCAGCTCACGATTGCCAACCTTTTAAAATATCTTTCGGTTCTGTTGGATTGGTCATCGACCCGTTTCTCTAACAGCTTTGGACTGAGTGACAGACTGACAGACAGACAGACGGACGGACAGACGGACAAACATGGATGACATGCACTGGCCTCTTGTCAACGGAGAGAAAGTCACTTCTAGTTTCTCTATGGCAATAACTCACGACTAAACAAAATGGGCAGTCTGCTTATTTAGCTCGTGTCTAGTGGAATACTAATTATATTGAGTGATTTAGGTCTGTTTCGTACGTGAACTTAGACTTTAACGTTAGCTTCTCGAAAACATCCTCTATTTTCATATTTTCTTAAAATAAATACTTCAAATCAAACATCAAAATCAAAACAAGTTGAACAAGAAACACATCAGTATTACTGAATTATAAAGAAACTGTCTTACATTCAACAAGTGTCGCACGTCTTTCTTTTGATTACTAAAAAAATGTTTTAATATGTTATTTATTTAAAATTGTATTGGTTTTTTGGGGTTGAGCTCAGAAATTATACACACAAAACCATCTTAATAATGTCCTCCATGTGTAATGTGTATATATACAGTTAAGACTACTGAAAACTACAGATGCTACAAAAGTGGGTATTTTATATCTCTGCTGGCGAGAAAATGGCGTTGAAGTGACCTACGTATGCGCTTTGATCGTCTAGGACTCTTGGTAATGCTTATTATGATCGGGTAATACAGTAAACTACAGTGTTAGTAAGTACAGTAAACTACAGTAAACTACGCGGTGATTATCGACTATCGTCATAGACGTCTACTACACACTGTCTATACACTTGAGGTCTTTACTTCAATCCAGTTTTCCGTTACACACCTGATTTCTCTTACACAGCTGATTGAAGCAACAACTATTTTCATTGCCTGCATTTTGTGATTTTATGAAAGTGGATAATATAATAACTTGCCAGTTGTTAGTACACTTGTTTGTTTTAATTGAATGGGTTTTGGTGAAAATTAGTTGCATATTACAAGATACATTAAACAGGTACACGAATTGAAAAATAGCACAATTACAGTACAGGTGGCTGCATTTCAGTTATACTTCGTTACTGATGGGAGGTAGTACGCACGCCGGAAGTACAGGGGTAGCAAACAGTCAATGGCAGAAGTAAACTGTCCGCTTTCTAGAAGAGAAATAAGTGTTTTTGGAATCCGACTTGACGCAATGAAACAATATTTGTGTTTGGGGGCGGGGGGGGGGGGGGGGGAGGATATTTCGGGCGTCGTACTTCTTCCACTGGACGCTGCCGACGCCCAGCGAGTTAATCGGTATCTGGCTGCTCATTTACCTCTGTATAAATAATTCCCAGTTATAAAAAGTAATGTGAAATAATTATAGCCAATGACATTGACATGATGTTGAAGGACAATATTTGCAACTGCCGTCATCTGGTGCTGTGTAGCGTGTACGTATACATGCATCGCAACCGCATACATGACCCATCCATAGATAGTAGAGAGATAATGTGATAATGCAGATGCCCGTGCATGATTGTATCAGACAGTTTTATGCATCAGCTGGAATAAACTGGATTCAAGAGGAGAGCACATGTGGACCTATAACTGGCTCATGTGAGCGGTCTGCGGTGGTGTCCTCCGCGCCTTCTAGAGTACCTTTGCCCCAGGACCCTGCTTAACCCCTCCCCTCCCCGCCCACTCTATACGCGTGTCTGTGGTCTCCTGCTGTGACGACCCCAGTACTGGACCCCAGACCCCAGGCGTGTGTCCGTGTGACTAAAACCCTGAACCCCAGGCGCGTGTCCTCCGTCCCGCTGCGTCGTGAGCGACCCCAGTAACTGGACCCCAGACCCCAGGCGCGTGTCCGTAGTCCCGCTGCGTCGTGAGCGACCCCAGTAACTGGACCCCTGGACCCCAGACCCCAGGCGCGTGTCCGCAGTCCCGCTGCGTCGTGAGCGACCCCAGTGGTAGGACCCCTGGACCCCAGACCCCAGGCGCGTGTCCGCAGTCCCGCTGCATCGTGAGCGACCCCAATGACTGGACCCCTGGACCCCAGACCCCAGGCGCGTGTCCGCAGTCCCGCTGCGTCGTGAGCGACCCGGGCGGTGGTTCTAGACGATCACGACCTCCCAAACATTATTACATCCGTATTATAAAGCGTGAGCCGTGCGATAATGGATCGCTCAACACAGTCACCACGAGCATCAATAGCCTCGCCTTGCTCCGCTTCGACGGACTCCAGGGAACATATCGTGGAGAAGTTCCCTCGAAACGTTTTTCCTGAGAAGTTCTCGCTGCTCCGGACTCGAGCCGAAGGAACTTTTTCATAGTGAAGTTACATCAAGATAATGTCGTCAACAATAAAAAAACATTTAAAGAAATCCAATTGCATTGTTACCATATTTTGACTGTGAAACGCTTTTTGGCATTTGTTTGCATTATTTAGTTCTTGTCGCCCATATTTCCGTCCACACTTGCTGTCTTGGGATGTGCGAATGTTGCATTTGCCATGGCGGTGGCTGTATGTTTGCAGAGACGACAACGGGCGCCTCCCAAAGTGAGATGTTCCAATGGGACAACACTCGAATAGATGATCTCTTGACAATACACGCTGCACAAAAGGTGGCACGGGTGTTTTGTGAAGAGGTCTTGTCATAATGAACTCTCAGACATGTTGCCATGTCCCAAATCCCAGCAGATATAAGTTAGTTGTAGACTTAGCGAGATGCGAGATGCACACAAGATACACACATTCATGTTGGCACCGTCTTTGTCAGGCTGCAAAATGGAGTGATTCTTGTGGTTGGTTTTCGTGGAAAATCTGTCAATGCGATTTTTGCTCTCTTGTGATTCCTATACTTTTCCTCGTTGATGGAAACAAGACTAACCAATCCAATACGTCTCATGTGTGCATTCACACTTATTTGCACTTTTTCAAACAACTAAAATTTGAAAGCCTTCTTGAGTTCCCCAACAAAATAACCAACGATCGCCCAAAGGGCCCATCTGAACGCAGATAACCCTAAAGTAGCAAGTCAAGTTTCTGTCAGTAACCGTTACTTGTTATTTTCCATCAAATATGTATATTTTATTTACGTGTTATATCTAATAGACGAGTACTTTATAGGGCGGTTTCTGGTCTTGTAAGATGTATTGCTGTACCGTGTACCGGTACGAACTGCACAATCCGGGGTTTCAAATAGGTTAATTCGGTGAGATAATAGCGTCGTGTTGATATCGACTCCGGAAACGGAAACAGGCTATGAGATTAGAACCATTGTAATTTTTATTAAGTCTTCTTCTCATTTTGAGTTGTTGTTGTGGCCAACATATTATATAGCTGAGGTATAATATGTGGTTCAATCTAACTTGTCTACAATTAATTTTTGTACGTATAGTTGTCCCAAGACTACCTTACACATGCTTTCGTCACAGGCGACTGGTTCGTAGCCAATCAGCGATCGGTATTGGCGCGGGTGTGTCTCGGGCGGTTCACTAGTTGGCTACGACTGCCCCTGGATGTGACGAAAGCAGGTGTAAAGTAATCTTGGATCCACTATAGAACGTAATGGATTTCAGCTGTCAGCTATTCAGCTGTCAGCTACTGTACAAGTTAGCGTAAGCTATGTTTACAATTAGTACCGCAACCTTCATGGCCTACCCCATCACAACGGATCGAGAACTTGCCACCCCGCACCACAGTCTTGAGATAATTCCAATACGCCAGCGAGCGTCCCCGAACAATCCCGAAAGAGACCGACGATCACTAACTCTGTCTCTCTCTCTCTCTGTTACAGCAACACCAGGAGCGCTATGTTACGCCCGGTCTAGTCTACGACCCATCCCGCGATCTGTCCCCCAACCTCCCAGTCCACTCGTGCGACTCGTCGTCCATGAACGACGTGGACCCCTCGACGACCAGCAGCACCTGCAGCACGCCGAACACCTGTGGCTCCGCGCTACCCTCGTCGTGTGCGCAACGTACCTCCCAGCCGTGCAACAACAACTGCTCGCGGGCGTACTCCGAGTGCGGCGCGCCCTTCCCCAAGGTCGAGCAGCCGGGGACGCCGACGACGCCCTCCTCGGCGGAGGATAGCGTCGTGTGCGCGGGTTGTGGACATAAGGTGCACGACAGGTTCTACCTGCTGGCGGTTGATAGGAGGTGGCATGCTGCGTGTCTACAGTGTTGCCAGTGTAGGCAGACGCTCGATGGAGAGGTTACGTGCTTTTCGAGAGATGGCAACATCTACTGCAAGAAGGATTACTATAGGTAAGTTTGTCACTTGTTGTTGGCTTTTACAGCCAGTCTTCATCGTACACGGTCCATCATTGCTGTATTTTTTTTATCATACAGATTATAGCCGTCAAATAAAAAAAATCTGCGAAAGAAACTAAACGGAAATTACAAATTACAAAGCCTTTGTATTTCAATCGAGACAAGTCAATAATAAGAATATAAACACACGTGAGTTTCCACGTTTTATTTACAATCAATATATTATTATCCACGAGCGATTTTAAATCTAAAATCATACTCATGTTTACCCGCTAGTCGTTGCAACCTCGTGCAACCTCGTGCTTTGCCGGAAGCGCATCTCCTTGGCAGATACTCAATATAAACGACCTGACCCCTTCTATCTGATTTTCAGTCATGCTTTCCACTTGGGTTTCTTTGTGTATTTTATCAACTATTACTAACTAAATGATAAATCTCGATATATCAAACATGTAATTTGTTAATAAAAAAATCGTGCTCCGTTTGGCTTGATGCAGTGAGTGAGGGTCGACGTGACCTCATGGGTTGGTTGGATTGAGCGATTAGAGAGCGCAGACCGTCGGTTGGTGGTCTCGTGTTAAATGGATTATGTTCCAGATAACCCTCGTGTGAGGTATCACGTGCATGTGCTTCTCATTGATTCAATGCTACAGCCCCACAGCTACAGATATTCTGTTATTGTGGTAACAGTGTTGTAAATACAACAATTAATTTCTCCAAAATACACCGGAAAGGGTCAGGGAATAGTGCATCGTCCGGCGTCCCCACTCCACAACTGACGTTTGTTTTATATTTACTTGTCTTCCCAATGTAACACCTACCAATGTTTTCTAAAATAAAATGTTTAGATAAGTGGTTAGCAAGTTAAAAATATATAGCCCTCCTTTACGATGTTCTGATATTTTTTGAACTGGTATATAGGGTTAATTATTGTGCAGTACGAGCGCTTTAAAACCAGTGCTTAATTTGTAATGGAGCGCGGGTATACGCAGTATACCCACCTATTTTCGTGGGTATACTCAGTATACCCACCTTTTTTCATGAATTATTAGGTACGCAACACTCAAATTTTGGCTAACATACTATATAAAAAACAAAAATAATTTGTATTGGGTATTTCACCCTATAACATACTCATATTTCAAATTTACTTGGGTATATCTATAACTCTAAAGAAAACTCTTATCTCTTGGTTTTACGTTTTTCCCAAACCCACCTCCGTACTTTATAAATAGAATCATCTCCTATTGACATTGTTATTGGCTGCAGGTTCCTCGTCAACCAGCCAGTAAGGGTTAGCAACGCGAAGGCGGTACAGTCGCTCTCGCTGCTGTGAGGGAAATGGCACGATCCTGTTTGATACAGCATTTCTCTGGTTGTGGATATACGTTCGATTCTTCTTTAATACTAAAGGGGTGTCCTGTTAAAACTAAAAATTTGGCTCTGCATTATGTTTGATGGTCTGCAGGGGCGGACAGGCCCGCTGGGCAACCGGGTAAATGCCGGTGGCCTGCCTGTTTTGGCCCAAATTTAAACTGGTTCGACTGGAACAGGCATAAACTGCCTGGCGCCAGCGGTAAGTTGCCGCGCATTGAAAATTAAATTTCTTTAAGCCCGAGTCCCTCCCACCCCTTCCTTCACGATATTGCAAGGTTTAAATAACATTGTAGATTCGTTGGATTTCGGTGTAACTTGATCTCATTCTCATCAACCTTCTTGCTGGTATTTTTCTACTTTTAACCGACGAAAACTACAGTATTTCGGTAGTGCATTCAGCCTGCTATCTTTTTTTCTAAAACGCACCAAATGCTTTCTTAAAACCTGATTTTTTTAAATTTCGCCTGCGGCGCTGTTTGTTGTGGGGCCACAGCCTCCCAAACCCCCCGTGCCTGGCCTGACCAAAAGTTTGCCCGGCCTGGATTTTTTCCCCAGTCCGCCCAGCTGGTCTGAAACGCGTTTTGAGGTGATATCTTTTCATAAAAATAATTACAACTGATAAACATTTCTGCTATTGTTAGGTTGTTCCTCGTGGAAATGAATTGTTGTCAGTTGACACAAAATTACTGTATAACTACTTCAATAACTGATATTTTATATATGTATCTGCTTTTAATCATTTAATGTTAAACTTACAGGACAATTAAAATAACGATTGGCTTTTGAAGACGAGTAAAATTGTATCAACTCCAAATCCAATTCCAAATTACGAGCCCAGAAGCTGAATTGGTAGGCGGGATGGGGGGGGGGGGCGCAATTTCCCACCGAGACATCAATTTTTATCACGAGCACATTGTAACATGAAACTATGATGCGTATACCCACCTTTTTCATTACAAATTAACCACTGTTTAAAACCTATGATTGCGACTGTTATACTTGAAAACGCCTATTCGCATCTGAAGTGCGGTCAAGGGTAGAGTAGGCACGCTAATATAAATCAGCAACGCTTGAAATGTAACCAAATCTAAGCACGTCACATATACAAATGTATGTCAATTATTACAGCATGTCAAACATATTTCATGAACGTGGCGTTATATTGGAATTCGTTTAAAAATCAACAGTTTCTCGTCCTTCGAGGTTTTTAATAATGTCATTTAAAACGCATTCGAATTGTTTCATACCGTACCAATATTCATAGACAAAACTGAACAATACAGATTGGAATTGAATAGCATGTTCTGTGTTTTACAAATTTGAATTACATTGTGAATCGTTCTTGATGACAAATGAAACACTAATTTCACGAATTCTAGGTGACAATATAATGTTCCTCCTCTTCTCTGCATGTGTGACACAAACTTGTGTATGTTTATGTAGACAGCAGCGTGTTTATACACCCCCTGCGCACCCCACCGACCGCAGCACAGCGTTGTACGAAACCAGGCCACCTTGCAGCCAATGAACGTCAACGCTGTAATATTTATGTTTACAGACGATCAAGAGATTAATGGTATAAGGTTCGAGGGGTCAAGTGACCCTTTAATCTCCGTGATTGTTTCTAATACGACCAACGGACCGTGAAAGACGGCTGTTTACTTTGTCCCCTCATCATGTGATCGACATTCGCCGTGTTGTCCTATGGTTCAACGTAGCCGCCCCGGGCGTCTGAGTTGGATAGGTTTCGGTATAGTCGTGTTTCCGCTGAGCGTCGGGGCAAAAACATTATAATAACATAACTATTAAACTATTATCTTTATTATTATAATCATTATGGTTATGTGAATTATACGTGAAAAACCTTATGTAAGGAAGGACAATACCTTAATGAACCAGATTTTCAAATAATTCGATTCTAGGTTAACGTCAATGTTTATGCTAATAATCAAATAATTATTATACTTTATTTTGATATTTTATTAATGTATTAATAAAGCTTTTGGATCAGAGCATAATTTATTATCGAAAAGGAACTGGATCGTAACTTTAATGTTTCTTGTAAACTGTTGCTGTGGGTATACGCAAAGTATTCCCACGTTTCTACAATATTCAATAGTGATCAATGTGTGAATAATTGGAAACAATCCGCACTACATGCTCGTGCCAAATATAGACTACTTACACAAAACCTGTTTTAAGTCAAATCGAATTAAATGTATCAACTCCTTGGTATGCCTTGTATTGAACTGTAGTCAATATATTTATTGTGATTTATAAGAATTTTCACTTGTAACTACTCATTTCGTAATGGATTGAAACGAGCAGAAAGTATTACGTAAATAAAGTACATAAGGATGCGATAGTTAGCTTAAAATGTCCACATCACGACTTGGTAGAGATCATGGAAGAAAGTCAATTCTGTTTAAGAGTGATGACCCCAGATCGGACATTATTATCATCATCGTCATCATCGTCATACAAACGCAGCATCCACAGCGGTCGAGCACTATGATTAATTCTAAAAACATCCTAAATTGACATGACCCGAAGTAAAACGTCAAATCTCGTCTCCAACTTTCGAAAACGCTTCGATTTTGGACCGAGATCTTTGCACTTGTTTTTCTTTTATGTGACTGTCTAGAACATTTGGAGGACTTGTTCGAGAGTCTCTTAACGGACACGCCCGAGACAAGAGTCCGACCATCATGTTCGGGTGAGGTGATAAATTCCACCCAGTAGCGAAATGTAAAATGTCATCAAAGTAGCTCTCGTATTTGTTTGGCTTTCACTGCTTGGCCAAAGCAAAGTGGGTTCTTTTTGTGCCCGTCCCATTTCGGGATCGGACGTGGTTTTTGTTGCTGTCAAGTTGTGTGCAGCACTTTCTTCCTCCAGGTTAGAGAAGCTTGTAGCTCTATATGGTGTGGAGGACGTTTCACCGGTGGTGAAGGACATTCATTTCTAGAAGATTAGCTAAAAGTAAAACCACGCGTTATTACGTTTTCAGTTGTTAAATTACTAAATCCTATAATTTAAAAAATTGGCTCTAAAACTATTTCTTAATTTTGAAGTAGTGCATTTGCACACATGAATTAATCTCGTCAGTGGTGTTCGTAAATTATTTTTACTTACGTCATTGTAATTAATATAAAAAAAAACTTTCTTCCACAATTTTCAGAAATGAATAGTAAATTTTACATACAGCATCTTAATTCGCATACCCATTCCATTTCAACGGTGGCCCTGGAAGAACGAGCATTCATTTGCTACCTACTGACAAATGGAAGAGTCAACATGGAAGAGTCAACAGCCTATATCGGAAACGGTTTGTTTCATGGCCCAATTTTGGTTCACCATTGTACGTGTACGTATGCCTCTTTTTCGAACAGTTATTATAGTTCTGCTATTTTCTTCAAACTTCTTTAAGTAAAAAGCTTGTTTTGAATGGATTGCCATAATAAGCAAGAAATAATTATAATTAGACGTGTAATTGTATTAAAATACATAAAGTTAATGTCCCATACTTAACAACGATTTGATTCGATTTATATCAATCAATTAAGATAAGGTTCTAAAGTAGATGCACATGTCTTAAGAAATGACAGAGAAAAATACATAAAGCCAATTAGCACTTACCCTGCGTGTTAATTAGTTATTAATTAATTTATAAGATGACATTACGAATGCAGGCAGGCAGGCACAACAATATGTACATGACCTTTCTTAACATGAGATTCAGTACGAATATTAAAACCGACATTTCCACCGCAATAACTGGTTAGTAACACTCATAACTCTTATACAACGGGTAAAAACTGTTTTAAGTTATGGATGTGACTCTGAGCGCAATCTCAGCCAACATGTCAATCTCTCCGGCCAATCAGATCTCTCCGTTGATTTAATCAGTCTTAGCGGATAGCGAACGACGCCAGATCGCCGTCTGAATAACAATATAATCTCGTTTATTTCGTTTTCATGTTGCGCGTCGTAACGTCTTTCTCGTAATCTGAAAATCATTGCAGTGAGTTTTTCTCGATGTGGCGGTCACGAACTGGCTATTTACCTCCAACGGCGGAGCGTACGGTGCCCATGTCAGGACGAACAATGGCTCGGCCGATACGGACGTCATGCCTCTCCTCAATGAAGATCAAACAGAAACAACAGATCACCCAGAATGCAATGTTCGCTTCACTTTACATATAACGAAGCGATGTTTGCTTGTAAGGTTTCGCCGGAAATCTTGTTGGGCTGTGTGACCTGAATCTATGGTTCGTGTGTCGTGCGGAATCTTTGAGTACTGTCAATATTTGCAGTCAATAATAATAATAATAATAATAATAATAATAATAATATGATTGATTTCTTATTGAATGCAGAAATAATGTTTCTGTTTTTAAAACCCTGGCTGAAATATTGTTTCTGATTTCAAAATTCACGTGACGTGTCTGAATATTTTCATCAAATAGGCCTAAGTTATTTAAAAACAACACGCGTTTTTTTTGTTTTTTTTTTTTTTACATAACAACAAGAAAAAAGCAAACATCACATTGAAAAAAATGTATATTATGCAATTCGTAAATTGTGGGTTATGAGGATACTCATTAAACGATTGTATAACTCTCTCGTTGATGACGATACCATTGTCAGCAGCAAGACTGCAAGAGTCCACCAGATCTGACAAACTGATGTTTGTAATTGAATACAACGGAAACAACACCTTGTGTAGGCAACCTTGCCTGTCGAGCATATTTGGGGAAAGCAAGGGGGGTGACAAGGCGCAATCCTATCAGAGAGAAAGGAGACAAATGCTCCCAAATACATTAACTCATAAACAGATTTCGCAAGTTACCCAAACATACGATCTCATCTTGGATGTGTATATTGTGATTTCAGAAATATGAACCATGAAACAAACATTGTTTATTATCATATCCTGACTAACACTCATGCTTCGCTAAACTCTTTCGAGAAGTCTACGATAATTATTATCAAAAGTATAACAACTGTATAAATTAACGCTGTGTATGTATTTTCGTAGAGTTCATCAAAACTGGTTATTTTTAAGTTTAATTACATTAACCGTTGCATGACACCTTATGGCAATAGCTTTCTATATTATTCATAATTGAATGTATAAATAATTTCTATTTTCGTCAAATTAATGACGTATTTTATTTATCTTCACTGCCTTTGGGTACAGCAAGCATTTACAACGAATTGTAGCTGATTTACGGAGATCCAGTGATTGGCAAATTATTGTGATTTAGTAACTATAGGTGGCGACGAGACAAAATAATACAAACTAAATTGTGCCTAGTCAGCTGGGATCTCAATATGAAATTAATTTGATGCTCAAAACAGTACACTCAGTTACAGTTGCAATGTAGGGTATTTATTTATTTTTATGCGGTGATATGTCCCATAAAAAACGTGATTTAGGTACAATAATACCTACATGTGCGTATAATACAAATAATAATCATAATTACAACAAAAATAACAATATTAAGATGGAATATAATCCATTGGCGAATACATCTCTAATTACGCTCGACTAATTAGTAAGTTAAAATTGGCGTCGATCTTTCACTACAGTATTATACATGACCAGGTTTCTTGTCTGAAACTAAAAACTATAATTTTTATGTTAACAATATCAAAGCTATTATCATTTCTTATCGATCTCTTTCATCCCGGTGCAAAACAGTAATATTAATTATTAATAATAATAATACCCTTGTAGCAATAGCAACAAACCTCACGGCGTCTTCCGATGACTGTGACACGAAGTGCAATGTTTTAATTGTTTTTCTTTGGTGTTGGTTTGCCGTAAAATGTGAAATATCCCATATTGATACTTATATGTATTACCGTTGAGTGAGTAATAAAGGGTAGAGTCGCAACGCAATCGGCAGTTTGTCTACCGCCTTATGCTGCCCAACATACTTCAGTCGGATAGTAGAAGTTCGCCAAGCAACGCGATGACGGGAGTTTTCGGCTGTATTCGTATATCTTCGGTGAAGTAGCCGACCAATCAGGCTCCGTCATCGCGTCGCTTGGCGAACTTCTACTACCCGACTAAAGTATTTTGGGCGGTAAAAGGCGGTAGACAAACTGACGATGGCGTGGGGCCTCTACCCTATATTACTCACTCAAGGGTATTACAAAGGTGGTAATACCAACTGAAATAGAGCCAGCAAGTCGCAGACAGGGCGCATGCGTACTGTGTACGCAGACGATGAGATGTGTCATGGCTTCTTGAGAATGTTCGTTCCCCTGTCCCAGGCTAATTAATTACTGTCCTCTGGTCGCAAGTAGAGACATCTCCTTGTCGGTTTGAATAATTGATAGGATACCGTCTGCGCATCTCTGTTCTATACACTGAAACCGCATACTTGTTCATGTGCATTACGTTACACGCATACTTGCAACAATTCCATTTGTTCTTGTACAAAAATGAGATGCACTTTACAGTCAATCTTGATCTGCGAGTGAGTTTCAAACGTATTTTCCTATACCAACGAATCACAAACGGAAACGTAAGTTTCAATTTTCTCACATGTTATTACAAAAACGTTGACTGTGTGTGGGCGTTTCAAACGTCTTTTTATGTTACCATTTACCAAATCAAATATTCATAACATGTATCATATTTCTAAGTGTGTAACAAGTTATCAACAGCTGAATGACACATAAAGTTCTACTTCGCTACCCTTGTAAGAATATGGAATTGAATAAAGATACATTTTTCATATACAGTGAATAGTGAAATTATAACGTCACTGCTGTGTTGATGTAATATTATGTAGGACTTCCAGAATACATTATTGTGTTATATTGTGTGATTTATAGTGTGACCATCTTTTCATGAACTTCACCTTTTCGGCTTTTTGCCGACGAGGAAAATGAGAGTGATTAATGATGGACTCTGACCTGAGTCCATGTCTTCATTGTAAATAAATGAAATCACTTGGGAGTCTGTGAATGAAGTGTTTTTAAGCGGAAACGAACCCACGGGCGGAATCGGAGTCGTAGTAGAATGGGGAGAGAAAACACGGCACGTCTGATCAATGTTGAGTCTCGACGGGTTCCGTACCTCCACCAGGCTACAATCGCTGCACTGTGAGTATAGTAAACATAAAGGAAACTGGCACCGGTTGATCTTCAGGAGTAGAACTTGTTCATATAGCAACATTGTAAAATATTTTTATCAATCATTCATGGAGGTGTTAGAACGTTTTTAACGTTTGTCACGTTGATGCAGTATCATTTGTAATAATAGTGCCTTTAATCTTTCTTCATCATCTTTACATCTTCGTCTTCGTCTCCGTCTTCGTCTTCGTCTTCGTCTTCGTCTTCGTCTTCGTCTTCGTCTTCGTCTTCGTCTTCGTCTTCGTCTTCGTCTTCGTCTTCGTCTTCGTCTTCGTCTTCGTCTTCGTCTTCGTCTTCGTCTTCGTCTTCGTCTTCGTCTTCGTCTTCGTCTTCGTCTTCGTCTTCGTCAACACTTCATAGTCAACATCGCATTCATCTTTGCGTCTTGATCGATTGACCATCATCTTCGCGATTAGCCCCAATATCCAAGAATAACAAGGGTAAATTGTTACGTCATTTCAAAGACCGGCAGAGAACCAATCGATTCATCACGTTGTCGTTCACGATAGTTTTTGTTCTTGGAGTCCGCGAGGAAGACGTCACGTCATGCTTGTATAGCGAGCGGCAGCGGCAGAGGTTCTCAAGGCAGTGAGTGGCGACTCAACCCTCCTGCATGGCGCACATATATGCAAGTCATCCTAGGGTTCGCGAGCACAATGAACAAAACTGCTACAGAAGCGCAGGGCTACACGGGTCACCGAGCACTATTTTGACAACAGCTTGTGAACAGCCGAGCGCCGGTTATTATATACCCAACGAACGTGTATTTTACAGATTCAGAAAAGATAAAAATTAAAATGTTTGCTGTATTGAATACTAATGTAATGTAAGATTCCAGTAAACTTGTGTCGTGTGATGTAGGAATGCATATATCTTCGGTTGTTTCCTTGATTCTGTTTAGTTCGCGTTTGGATGCGAAATGTTGATTAAAGCATGAATCAGGTTTTTCTACGGATTGATTTGTTTATGTCTTGATTAGAAAGTTAAGGAGGAATAAACCTGTACTGTTTTTAAATAACGGAGTAGTTCCTTACCAAGAGAGGAAAACTTGTAGTGGAAAGAGGTGAGGTGCGAAAAGTAGACTGCGTATGCGTGACAGATATGGGTTGGTTGTATACATGTAAAGACGCGACGAGATGGCGGTGCAGGAGACCTGAAAAAACTGTCTCGATCTAATCCAAAGATTGTAAACTTAAATGTAATGTAGGAAAGGCAGTATTTGCAGATTTAATTTATTAGCTAAGCTGCATTCGGTGTTTTTATTTCTTTATAACATCGTCGAGCTCCCAATATTTTAATACATATTATATATTTTGAAAAACTACTGCTCGTAACAATCAAACTCTAAATGGACCTTACGTTTCCTACCTTTATCTTATACATTTTACATGGTAGCCTACATGCAATGTCTCCCATATGAAATTATTTATACATGGAAGAATTAATGGTCCCATTTTTCATTCTCGAAGCGAGTTTCGATATCAGTTCTGCATTGCGACGACATTTCCAAATAAGTTATTTGAACATTAAAGATGTTTTTATTTGAGGTGTTGTTTCGCGTGGAATATTTTTCTCGTCGACAAACATAACCAAAGTTACGGTTATGTGGGAACGAAATCTTCGCTACTTTGAAAAGAGTGATTCTTCCGCTCGGGCGATCTTCCACCCATATGGTAGATATTCCTCTTGGGCGTTATTCTTAGTCCCGACGTCCTAGATTACACTCCTTTCGTTTAATATAACATTAACGGGCGGATTCAACCTACCCGTGCATTGAAATCCCTTAATCCTTGCGCATCCTCCCAGAAGGCCTCCGTGTTCCCCGGCCATCATTCTCGACTTAACCTAATCAAAAACAGATCCAAAGAGTTATTCTGACGTAGCAGCACACTGGTGGCAGATGTCAACAGCGTGATTTGGAAATAAAACGTGATTCCACAAAGTAAAACACGTTTCTTCCTTCAAGGCGGCATTTAAGCCACTCAAATCGAAATTATATGATGACGATTCGTGGAAAACAAGTTTACTATACAAGGTACAGTACCAACTGTGTTTCAGATAATTATTTAAATGGTACATGGGAAAGTTCATTATTACTATCGTATGCATATTGCAACAGCGATAAGTATTTACTGCATTAACACGTGGTAGGATTAAGAGCGTAGTTTCTCAACCGTCCGATACGAGTATACGCTAAGTGTAGTAAAATGACATTCATAGAAATAAACATCGTGCAAAGACCATAATAAGAGACCACCCAGTCAGGAGCTTCGGCATACACTCTAACACGAAGAATCCACTGAAACTGTGAACGTGGTATCCGAAAACTTCCAGTAATGTACGGGGACAAATATCTCTAATATGTTTTCGGGTACGATGTTAGTGTTGGTGACTTATGTTTTAGGGCTCTTGACAAAACGAGGTGTTTTATCTTTATGTGTATCCCTACTGGGTATGGAAAAACATTCTCGCCGACTCGTTTACTATTTTATTTTGTAAAGGTATTCTAACAGATTTTTATTACTTTATTAGGCTATGAAGATACAAAAACAACAATGGCTGTAGTCATACTTAAAAATAGCTCTTTGGACCGTCAAATTGTCAAAACGTGGTCTAAAATACTTAACTGCGACTACGTGACTACATTTAATATCTAAGATAATATTATATATACATATATATTACACATATTACATATATTTTCGTTCATCAGTATTCAAATATTCTAATAAACGTTCATGCACACACTCCGTCTAGCAAAAGTAATTATTTGTATCAACTATATTATTAATAATTAAAAACAAATTATTTCTATAATGGGCAGAAAACTTGTCATCAAAACCTTATCTCTAATTGTATGGACAGAAATTGAACCCAAAATGTTCAAAAACAGTTTTTGTTCAACTAAGAGAAAACTATCACTTAGTTTTATGAGAGTTATTTTTGGCGTATTCTTTTATTTTATTATTATTTGTTGTTAGTTTGTCTTTAGGCTATAGCTAACAATATTTTACTGTATTTTTATTTTTTTTGTATTTGACATTATTATTTGACCCAGTCGTTTCAGTTATCTTCATAATCGGTTGGCGGGCACCAATTGAATTGGGAAATGCTTTTTTCAATTCTCTTTCATCTACCTACGTAGTGAATAATTGGAATTTGGAAAAAAATTATAAATTTATCTGTATTGTTTAACTCGATCTTCCGTATTAAAACCACCTATGCAATTTGCCATTCAATTAATTTGTTAACCTCGAAATGTGTATCAAATAGTTGCAACTGTTCTCTGGACGTGAACATTGCTGGATAATGATATTGATTTGACGTCGCTCTATCTCAACCACAAGATGATGAAGTTGAAGACGGTAATAATGGAGATAAGCGGATGACGATGTGGATTCAGTGGCGCCTCGACTCCTTGCTAGGCCTCTGTTAGTACGAGTGCTACGTAGTAATTACCTACATTCTAGCTAGAGAATTGCTGCCAAGCTGTTTCACGAGACTTTGTGGACAAGGAATTTCAACTTTAAAGTATAGGCCTAGGTACTGAGAACAGACAGGCAAAACTTTGGTTTTTGAATGACAGCATGGATGTCTTTCATCAGCTGAACACGTGGGAACTTTTCATCTATACCTTTTGTGTCTTACCCGAGAAAGCAACTGGATGTAAGAAACAAATTATAGGAAACTTGCATAAAGAAAGGTGCACGTACTAGTCTGTATACGAACATCTATGAATGATATTGATCATGATTGTTACGATAATGATAATGCAATTACCGTATGATTGCTCTATTTTAAGCTTTTATGTACAGATTAGAGATTTTCTGTAATTTGTATTTGCACAATACATGTTTTTTTCGTTAATATTTATGTTTCAAGTGCGCCAACAAACCAGCATTGATGCATTCTGGCGAAGGTTTCAAAAGTTTTATTTTATGTACAGCACACATACACACATTACATTATTATCTCGATAATTTATTGGCGCAATCGCTATTATTTATCTTCACCTGGATAACAGGTAAGTTAGTGCTACTGTGTCGTCGTCTTACTGTAAAAGCCAAGGAGCTCGTAATAGTTGTAGGTCTCTGGTCTACGCACTGACGAGGTGTCCACGCACGTGCGTCACTCCATTGCGTGATGTCCGTCTGTGATTTGGTGACATTCATTGCTCAATTAGAAGGATCGCTGGCGTCTTGTGTAACCCATGCAGCGTTTAGAGCGCAAGCCCACGCCCCTTCGCGTGTCAAACGACTCACACGAAGCCGGCCGCGCGGCCGTGTGTTGGACAAATAGCGTAATTAGCGGAAATTACATACTACCTCGCTTTCGAGAACTGTTTTTTTATTATTATTATTCTACGATCTTCCCGAGTCATTTTTCATCTTAGGAGATTATTTTACGCGTTTTTGTTTACCTTTTTATTACATAGTTTTACACGATGGTTTTTTTCGTCTTCACCTGCGCCTTCGAGGCTTGCCAGGAGGTAGAAGCACTGTCAAGCGGGCCCTCATTACACAACAAACATAAAACAAACGTGTGGGGACACATTTTTAAACTCCGTCATTGCGTTGCTACTGGGGGGCAGTTCAACTACTTCCCCTTCTCCCCCCTGGCTCCCCCCCTCCTCCGGGTAAGTCGCCATACATTCCTCCAGCTACAGTACTTTAAATAATATGCTAATACATTTCCAATTGCACATGTTCGTTTGTTTTTTTATTTCCTAACAATGGTGCTGTACAAAAACATCTTTGCCAATGGAAGGACACCCGCTCTATCCTGTCTATACTTTAAAACATCCATTTTGTTAGTTAGTAGATAAGGAAAATGGCAACCGTTTGCATAAATGCATTCTTCAAGTGATCAGTTGTAATTCTGGTGTATTTTCATTTGAATCTTAGACTACGTTTGAACTATTTGAAATGTAGTCGATTATGTTATGTATATGTTATGTGATTGCCCCATATTTTCCCTTCCAATCCATTGATACAATAATGTATTAGAATGCTAATGATTGTCGCCTTGCTATTCGATTATAAAATAAACATGATACTTGACTGAAAATGTATTACACAGCGAGGACGAAACACTGATTAATAATTAATATCTTAAAGTTAATAAAACACAGTTTCAGATAATATCAGTTCTAAAAACAGTTTTTGATCTAACAATTTATTTCGGACCATGAAAGTTTTGGACATGAAATTGTGCCGTGCCGTGTCGTTGACTGGCTGTGCTTCTTTCGTTCCAACGTACTAATTAGTTGTTTACTTAGTGTAAACGCTATAGATCTTGAAGATACGGATTAACTGCCCGTTTTATGACTCTTTCAGTTTATGATTTACTTATCTGAAGAAATTTAATTAATTAATAAAATGCAATTGAATTAAGTATTTTTGCTTCCGTTTTGGTTGGAGAAGAAATAGTATTTTTACATGTGATGGTATGACTTTAATAGTCGACATGGTAATACTAGTACGAGTGAGAGAGAGAGAGAGAGAGAGAGAGAAAGACGGAATTGTATGATTTACCAATATGATATTTATAGGCTGCTGAGCAAGAAAGAATTATGAACGTGTTCCTGATTGGAAATTGAAACCATTATCAATTTTCATTTACGTTTTAGATCTTACTACATTTCTTCACATTTCCTTTTTATATTTTCATAATAGATACGGTTATCTAATAAAAACGTAAGTGTAACGTGAAGGAAACAGTTAGCAAACCCCTCTTTAAACACTATAAGATTGTTGAGTGTATATTGTTGTATGTGTTCGCTATATTCAACGACAAGGTCTACTGGATTTACTCCTAGCGGAGTAATTGCGAAGCGCAAAGTAAGGTCATTGAATGAGATTAAAAATCGCCATTTTGGATCCAACTACAAAAATCGCATTATTATTTAAATTATCCTCACCAATAATGTGAATTTACGCGTAAAGTATTACAAAATATATATATATAGAATGTGAAGACAAAATCTCATTACCGATTGTTATTTTGTTTTTTTGGCCCATAATTTGTTTTGACAGATCAATTCATTTGTTTTTCTGAATGATTCTCCCATTTGAATAACATGGGATTTTTAACATTATGGAAATAGGTTAGATGACCTTGCTGCGCGCGCGCTACAAGCGATCTAGTGGACCTTGATTCAACGATAAGACTATATTCTAAAGAAAATTAATAAATACAGCTGTTGTTTTCCTAACAGAAAGAATCTATAGTGTTTTAGAAAGGTATTCAATATGATAATTCATAGCTCTACACACTTGTACACTTGTGTTCCGTATAACTAATGCGTTATGAGTTCGGTACAATTACTAAAATCCCCTTTTTGTTTCGACTTTCATAGACATTTGAGATACTTAAATGTTTGGAGCAAATTCAAGCTCTTTACTTACTGTAGGAGTGGGAGGAAAACCTTCTGGTAACTGGTAGCCCGTTCGTAGAAGAGCCGATGATGGGAGTCTATGCACAAGAGTCTCTCCTATAATGTAGCGCCAAGCCACCTTTCTATCACTTCCTTGTCACAATTATTGTAAGTGTGGTTGTTGTGTGTTTTACTGGTAGGTTATTAGTCGCTGTCTCTCATTAGACAATCAGTTATATTATTATATTGCACACACATACATACACGCACACGCATGGAATCCACGTTGGTTTTCCGCCGTGGTAAACGTAATTGTGTGGGTAAGAATTTTCGCGTGAGAACAATTCACGTTCACGAGGACATTTCTCAGCGTGCGTGAAATCAATGAACAATAATTTAACAAATTTCCCTAATAAAAGCGCGTGCATTCTTTCTCTGCGACTGTTACGCGCACACTCGCCATTGTTTCACGCACAGTTCGTCCGAGGGAAACAAACGCCGCGCACACAGGAATTTAGCACATGAATGAATCAGAATGAATGAATTAATTAATCGGATTAACTAGGTATTCCGCAACAATTAGTTAGGCCTTGAATTTCACATGCCGTAGTATCGGTGTCAAAATTATTTCCCACTGCAATGACGGGAATAATGATTTGTTGTGCTTCAATTATCTGTGAACATTCCTGTAGTAAGTTTTTCAAGTAAAGTGCTGGTTACAACTTATACGTGCCTCTGGATGTTGTCTACTAATGTGCTTCAAGTTCTGAGTAATACCAACGCAACGGTACGCTGAAATATGGTTATAATAATAATTGTTGTTATGTTCTACACTCGGAACATAACAGTTATGGGAAATAGTGTAATGAAACATTCCAGATTATATATCCTCAGTTTGCACTCGTAGCAGTCGTAATTTTAACTTGTTTCCTACTTTTTTATTCCATTTCTTTTAGGTGCTTATTTAGGTTTGTTATAATAGTGTTTCAACAACGCATTGCAATGAATACAGTATCTATGTATGATATTTACGATAGGGAAACATTTTTACACTTTTATGGATGGATTATATTAAATGAAATAATTTTACAAAGGACGAAAAGCGCAAATAAGCTTAATTATATTGTTAGTTCACAATGAATATTTTTTTGTTTAGCTGTTTGGTCACGGAACGAAACTAATTTACGATGGTAGATAGTAAAATATAGGTTATTTATTTGTTTAACGTATAATAGTTGTTTCAACAATAACATTCTACTAAATAAACAAAATTTGAAATTGAATTGTTTCGACATTGTGTTTGAAGTCAATACGAAATGTTTGTTGATAAAATAGATGACCCATCAGTGATAACTTTGTCATGGATACAGATACTCGACACCGCTTCAAATCAATAAACGTATTGAGTAACGAAGATAATTATACACAATAGAAACAGAGTTCTATAATGGTACATCCTTAAGGTCCCGTTGTCGACTGCCAGAGGGTTGTCAAGTCACTAATTACTAATTACAAATTACTATTATTTCATTCGTCCCGTTAACACGTATTGGAATCTTGAAAATCAGTCTTCACAATAATATTACCACACAGAATTCGTAAATGGCGTTTGTTTATGTAAATGTCAATTTTAATGGTGCAAAATCTCAACAGCATCACACATCGGCGGTTTTGTTGTTGTTGATTTAAATAAATAGTAGGCCTATTTAAAAAAAAAAAAAAAAAAAACGTTTAAATGAAGACAATTGAATTAGGTTATAATAAACCATATTCATATATATTCAAAATCACATATATTATACGAGGTGTGAGAATGAAACGACCATAGGTTTTAGGATTTAGTCCCGGGTGTCCGAAACATGAACGACTCTCCATACACCCACTAAATCCACACACACAGTGTCTACCGGGGCTTATTACGTCACTGAAATTAGGTAAATATACATCTTTCATGTCTTGTGGAACGTGGATACAGTAAATTTGTCTAAATTTCAAGGTTTGCAAACCGGAATACATTGAATATATTATTGATGTATGGCAATTTCCAAACTTGTCATTATGTACATTTTCTATCTCACCTAAAAAACTGTCTCTTATTTCAGTATTACATACTAATTGCGGTTGTGTACGTCTTCCTTTAAATATCAGAGCCTTCTCTTTTAAAGAGACCATCTTTGTTGTCGTCGCTGGATGTTGAGTAGCCGGTTACGACGTTTTTCACTTGTGAATTCACGCACACAGTTGGAATAAATTACATTCTATAAAACTCGATTAACCTTTACAAATTTTGATTCGACCTTTAGCATAAACAGAAATGTGTTCATATTAAAAATGTCTCTTAGATCAAGAGACAAATGAAATTATGCATAACAGTAGGTATTTTTATTGTCAGTTTAGTTACTGAGTGGATAGACTCTAAATGTGAATTTATTTATTAAATTTTTTATTAACTTCAAAGTACAATTGAAAGAAGACAAACAACCGTTCAGAACAGTGGCGTAGGTCCGTTACAAACAAAAGCACGTGGGTTCGAACCTTGTAGCCGGCAAGAGTGTTTTTTACTATTTTAATACAGCCTTTGTCACCTTCAAACAAGTACTGTACAAATTCCTTACATCTCTGCCGTAAGGTCTCTGTAAGGTTATATACAGGTTAGTACTGTCACTATCGTACTACACAAAGTTTTTTTTTACAATTGTACCGCCCATTTTATGACCGTAATGCTTCTCAGATCACAAATTGGTCTTGAAGAGAATGTACGCCGAATGCATAATTCATAGGTTTTAGCTAATGCATAAATGTTCAACTCACCCAAGAACCATACGACTTAGGTATAGTCACATCAGAAATCAGTCGCCTCAACACCAGGGTGTCCATATTTGAAAAGTGATCAATGGTGTAATGAATTTAAAACAAGAAGTCTGGCTATATAGTCGATAATTTTATAGTTTCATTATTAAATTTAAATATTTATTTATTGTTACTTCAGTTATATATCTGTTATTGTAGCATGTTGTTAACTATTAATTTTGCGCTACGTGTCTTGTTTTGTTTCGTAATACAATTTGAACTTTAGAAACCATTAACATTTTTCTTTAAAGTGTTTGCATTCTTAGCACCGACGTATTCCATTTAAGGAATCATCGACATCTAATCAATTTTGAACTTCAGTAAAGTTTCCTTTAGGCTTCGGTCAGTACCTTTTTGATAAAAGTATCTGAATTAGCCTATATATTTACAAAAACGGGACACCCTAGCGTCCCCGTGAACAATTTGTGGAGAAACCGGAACACGGTTCTTGAAAAAGGGAGCACCCTACTTAACACACTCTTAAATTTACATCAGTTATAATATCTCACACTAATGCTCCGTAACTTATCGTACATGCAAACGAAAAAACTAATTTAATCTTCGCATGTTGTGTTTAATTTATGAACGTTTTGGTTTCCCTTAAAATCAACACATATAAAAGGTGTGTCGACACCGCCTATCCCTCTCAGCTAACCGTCTCGGCGACTCAACGGACCGTCCGAAATAGGGTTATAATTATGATTAGCACGCACACCACTAAACAGGTGTTTGCATCGCATACGTTGGAAATACGGCCAAGAGCCCTTGGAGATATCCTTCGCTCGTTTTCTAATTATTCTATAGTAAATAGTTGCACAGGTGAGCTGGGCATGCGCAGTGCAATCACGTGACAAAGGGCGTGAGGACGCCTTCAGCAAGGCAAACCACCCAAAGCCGCGTGCATGCGTCCGTATGCATGCATGCATGCCCCCATAATAATTCACATTCTTTAATTTCAGGATTAGGTCAATTTTCAAACAATATAATTTTGTTAAAGAAACAAGGCAAAATAAATAAAATAAAAATAAGTAAATAAATAAACAGTTTATCGATATAAACACAAGTTACCCAAAGAGATGCTCTTGTAATGTAAGGTCGCTATTACACGACTCAATACTTTCGTCAAACTCATTGAATTCAAGAACAAAAGCGAATCAACAACAGTTTGTTATAAAACTGCAACAATGTAGCTTCTATTAATTGATGCTTTTTTGTCCTTGAATTCAATAAGTTTGATGAAATCTGAGTGTTATTATTTTTTTTAGTTTTTGTAGGTTGTTATTTAGAAAACGCATGAACAGAGAAAACGAAATTCTCTTATCATGAAACAATAAACACCACATATATGTACATTCGCCGACATAAGTAAGTCAAGGGTTTGATTTGTACTCTCCTGCAATCACCTCGTTGTTTTTGGTTTAGTATTCAGTACAATGCACGAATCTATATGGACAACGTATACGTTGATAATAAGAAATAACTATCATTCGGATAGAAAATGAGTGCAGATTAGTTTGTAGAGTAAATACGTGTTCTCACTTCTCACCTACCCTTGATGTATACTTATGTCCATACCGCACACCCTGTATTTGTGTGAATATTGAATAGGACCTGGAGCCCGATTCTCTAAATCTGTGGTAAATTTCTCACCGGTTTCTGTCGTTACGGAAGGCAAATGGATGGCTGTGATTGGGTCACAGCCTTCTCATAACGACCAAAACCGGTGATCACCTTATCGTTGACCATAGAGAATCAAGGACCTGTTGCTCGCCGTGTCGTGATTAAGCGGCGATGACAGAGAGGCTTGGCCGGGTGGTGAGCGTCGCGTGTTTACAATCAATTATCGGAGTAGAGGCCGGTTCCGAGGAAACTTGTTGCATGCTCTACCTGCTCGGGTCTCTCCGTCATGCGATGTCGGGCAAGCTCGGGTCATGGTGGTCTACCCACCTCTACCCAGGTCGGTCGGGTACGCGACCGTCAAAATCTCGATACCGTATAGTGGGGGGGCCCACTGGTAGTATTTTGACCTCCTGTGTAATCTTCGTAAAGGGATTGTGCCACCCATCTCATTTGGTTTATATTGTGCTCTTACAGCAGAGAAGATTGCACCTTTAAATCTGTGGGGGGGGGGGGGGGGGGGTTACATTATAATATTCTTGTCACTAAACATATAACCACCTTACTGATGCTTTCGTCATGTTATTATAACTAGCGAGTCAGCCCTCACAAAGTTCTACAATCATGTAATTATGTTTACTAGGCTATGATCTATGATATTATAAACATTAATAAGTTTCGTTGATGAACTAAAAGTAGTACCCGCTCGTGTGCGTGACCGGCAGCCGTGTGTTATACCAGAGAGTGCGAGCACGCACACACGCACGCACGATGAATCCCCAATGTGGAACATGCTACACTAACTCAATGTAAAACAGTTTTGCTACTCTAAAATGCAACATGCTGTTTAAACCCAGAATATCTCATAAGACAGAGTGTTATTCAATTACTTAAACTGTAAAAATTTATACTCCATGAAGAAATTTCCGGTGTTATGGCAGTCATAACTGTTGGTTTTGGGTTGGCTGGCCACCGATCTCACACGAGAACCGATATCTGCTCTGATTAAGGTGGATAACGAGATTCAACCTGCGCTTAATTTGGATCTTGTTACCGATAGCGAATATTTTCATGCAGGTGGTTGGTATTAGTATGCGCTAAACGCGAGAAACAAATATGCGTTTCGTTAAAGAAATTATACGTTTATTTATCAGCGTTCTAAATCTTGAAATATTGCAAACTAATCTTTATCGCGATTCTTATGAACTCTCTGATATCTCACTCGGAATCTATATTAGATATTTTTATTTTTACGCAACTGAGAACTGGATATAACTAAGGAAGTAAAACTTAATTACATTACAAAATGTAGGCATATACATTACAATTTCATGTCTGATTAGTGATTGGTGGTATTCATTGTACACAAGGCTGAATCCCAAGTGTATTTTATTGAAATAATTCACTGGTTTTCCGCTGACTGGAACGTTACTAATGCTATGAGGAACAATACCGCACTAGTTATGTATTAGTGTACCAAACAACCAGTGTATGTACTCATAGCATGTTTGATGCAGTAGTGGGTGTAGCTGTAATTACGAGTCAAAACAAATATTAATCTATTACGTTTCAGGATGTTTTATTTGTGTGTGCAATCTATTTCTGATAGTAGTAAATTTTAGATAGTAAGGCTGAAGGCAATATAAAGACTAAAATCATCAACTGTAAATTACATTTCTTAAAGAAAACAGAAGATTTGATTGAATAGCTGAAATTGCAGAGTATTCTCTATAGCATGTGTGAGATTACTCACGTCTGGTTAATTGTTAGCTGAATTAAAAGTGACGTTAAGGTCAGTAAACAAACAATTAGTATTATAGGAGCTTCGCATGGTGGAAGTTCTCTTTCCACATTGGTTATTTGTTTAATATCTCTATCAAACAGCTATAAAACTGATAATATGTTAAAGTTTACTATTTATGTGCGTTGGGTGGGGAATTAATAAATAATAAATTAGCAACACTCTGCAGTGTATGTTTATAAAACAGAACTGAAATAAAAAAAACTTGACTTTAATTATTGTTGTGTAGGACGGCTTTTGCGGTCTTGCGGTTATGCAGTGAGATTAATCAAGAATTCATGTTTCATGTTATGATAACAATTACTGTAATACAAACCAATTTGATGCAAATGGTGTTTCCCCTGTTCTATCAATATGTTTGTTTGGTTCTGCGTTTTAATTAACCAGTCTCAGACGAATCCAGGGGTAGCAAAAACATTTATCGACATACAGAAAAATGTAACATCGCTTCAAATAAAACATTTCGTTGATCACGATTGAAAATATAGGCTCGAAATGTTTCATCAAACGACAAAATAATGCAATAACATTTCGATTGTAACTCATACGTCTTTCCGGATTATGACTAACTTACTATCAAGAAAGCACTTGTAAAAGTTGAAGAGGATCTGCCATTACACCAGTGGTTCCCAAACTGTTTCGGTAAAATTTATGTTTTAATATAACTGGATCTAAACTTGATCAGTGTGCAACACTTTTACGTGGCCAGTTGATGGTTAGTATACGTTCATTGGCATCACTTAATTGTCCATTGTTGAAGGGGTGTTTTAGTTGACAGCCTCAAGCACACCCTCCCCCCTCACCCTCCATAGGTAATCCCATCCCGCCGTCCACTTCGGGAACTACAACATTACATTTTTATCAATAGGCCACACAATACGGTTTATATCACTGTTTGAACAAAATTGTCAAATTCCGTTTTTTTTATATAGTTATTCTTGCGCCAGTATTGAAGTTAATTTTAGGATGTTAGGGTAGAAAACACATTCTTGTTTTGTACTGAGTGGTTAAGCTTTCACGAAAACACTCCATAATGTGTAATTAGGAGGGCAGTGCTTTGCTAACACGCCTCAACTACAAGGCTGTGAAATCGTACCGTACAATAATTACCTCAAACAAAGTTAGATCGACGCAACGGGGTTCATGCGCATTGTACTGCGAGTATAGTCACGTCGAATAATGAGCCAGGGGGGCAAATATACACACCTAGCCTAAACTCCGTTTGTTGTTAATTGCCCTATCATGTCATTAAGGAATCCTACACGGGAAGTGGGAGAAACGAAACGCATTAAGTGTCGCCATAATTAACCCCAATCAGAAGTGGGATGCATGAAATTAGTTTCTTTATGACGTCTGTGAACGTTTTGTAAACTTAAGAATTTTAAATGCGTATACTTTAAAACTAACCACGTGATAGCTCAACATGATAAATTGTGTACTCAGACTAAAAAGAATTAAAGAACGAGGAATATAATTTGATTTGGTATTGGTTGAAACAAGTAAGCAAGGTGACAAAATTTGGCTATCGATAGTGCCAACAAAAGTTTTAGTTCAAAAAGTTAATTAGTTTAATAATTTATGTAGGTAATATATTATATTGTTGGTACTAAAAATGCCTTCTAAGAAAAATTATTAACTTTGTGACTAAAGTAAGGTACCGAAAATTGAATTGTGTTCAAAATATACACTAGAGTATCCATTATGAGTTAAATAAATACATAATATGTCTACTAAATTAGATTTTTGAAAATTAGTTCTCAAATTGTAATTTGTCATTAACACCTCGCCTCGTGCCCCGAGACTTTTTTGATAGTTTTGTTTTGCTTTTTTGTATGCTAGCAGTTACTAGAGAAAACAAGTATCCATACCAAAACGTGTTACGTGTAATGTAGAAGTTGGGCAACACATCCTCGCTCACGGGGGTAAATGCAACATCAGTGTAGTCGCAATGCGCACATCTTTTCATATCGGACACCCGCAGTGCCAGCGTAACTTTGACTCAACACTGTATTATAATATAATTGCATAAATACATGCGTAATTCCGTTTGGCGCGCAGTGGCAACCGGAATCAGTTGGGTACCCCGTCGTGTTTTTGAATAACTAGGAAAGTCGAAATAAATTCATTGGGTATCTCGGCACGGTTATCTTTTGTCTTTGTCCTGGGAAGCGTTAATTAAGATCACCAAACGACGCAAAGTAGCGGAAAGCCATTCTGATTTCGGAAATTAACTACTGAAACTCTATTTTTCACTAACTGCCATACTTCCACGCGTTTAGCATAATATACTTTCCTTAATTACGCTTATTGCACCGTCTTGAATAGCTTGTACCATTATTATAGTTAATTTATTAGTCAGATAATAAGTCATAAACGATTTTTCTACAAATGATGCTATGTTGCTTTATCTAGTTGGTTATGAAAATTAAAAAATGTACTTAACAAAACAACACAAAAACAAGTGCATTAAAACTATGATCCATAAAACATGACAATTACGTTAAAACCAAATGTATAATGTTATCATTAAACTGGACATAATTGCCTTATGTGTGTGTGTGTGTGTGTATGTGTGTGTGCATGCTTAAACGGTTTAGCTATAAGCTCATTGTTCCATTGAACTCCTCAGCAATAACATGCGTCATAAAACTTTGTTTTACTGTCCAGCTTCTGTTCAGTTTGCTCGACGTGAGCTGAGCTTTTCTCAAGATAATTACTTTCTAGGAAGAACGAAATTTCCATAAATTTGTAATTTTGAAGATATAAAACTATAAAGATCACAATTTAATGAAAATCTAGATATGTGGATTCTCGGCTTGTTAGGTTCCTATTAATAATAGTAAGTCGTATAAGCCAAACCGAAGCTCAGGGCGTGCGGGTGCGGCACAATCTCTACAATCTTATATATCATTAGCGAGTGATTAATAAGTATTTACTATTTAATATAGTAGTTGAGTAGAGTGATCTTTTCGTAGGGAATCCTTGCTGATGTGATACATAAAAAGCTTTACCTATTTGCTCCTCTTTCGGGCAAAAAAGGTATAGGACTCAATTGCAGCATTTGCCTTTCAGAAAGCATCTTAAGTCAAGATGGCCTGTGGCCTCCCAAATTAGAACCTCGCTAATTCCTTCTGTGCTATACCTCTATTTCATTGTGTTTTGGATATTTGTTCCTGACTGAAACCTAAAAAAACTACAAGAGAAACTTGCTATAAAAACTAAATACAAGAGTTCTGCGAAAGGTAAAATGCACACATATTATACAAATATGTATGTATATTACATATTATAATTTTATTGTTTTCTTTTTATTAAGCTTAATACAGCTTTATGTGTACTGTATAATAAAAGTTTGCCAGATAGAGATCAAGCCCAGATCATATTAGGTTCGTAGGTTTGTTGATAATTGTTTTGATTTTATTATTATAGCCTCTCACCTTTACGTTAAACTGTCATTTGCCAGTACTGTTTGTCGGTAAAAGTAGTTGCCCCTTCATAACGTGTCTATTGATCCCGCTTATCATCATCATGAAGTTCTGCGTGTATTCCTTCCTGGAATTCGCCTCTTTGCAGTCTGTGAACTATGTAGTACACTAAAAAGGGCATGTAGCATGAAGGAAGGCCCTTTCTATACAAAGATGGCTACCCCTACAGAAGTCGAACGCACGTCAAGCTATCTCCCATCGGACATTGCGGTAAAGGAAGCTATGCGCAGCGATATGCACGGAATGCGTGAGTCTGCGCATGACAACGTGAGTCAGCTGAGTTCATGTGCGTTCCTTCGCCATGGGACTCATTCGATTCTACGGGAGTGTTTATTTATAAAAGAGTTGAAATTTGTTGTGAACGGAATCCTGGAAGTCTTCGGGTGATTGCGGCGACAAGAATGTTTGCGGTCTTTGGATTGTTTCATCCACGCTACGAGTACGACGGTCATTAGTTATGTCATAAGGTTACCAGATTGATTTTTACGTTTTTCAAATATTTGTTCGCTGGCATTAAAAGGACGACGATGTAGGGGGATAGTTTGATATGAATATGATCGTCTTCTGTGTTTCTCACAGATCGAGCCTTAGAGTAACTTTTGCTCAATCTCTTTCCAAGTATTCATGTGCGATAAACACAAAATATACAACAAGTAGTCCAACCAAAGAACATGAGGGGGTAATTTGGGCAAAAGCTTCCCCGTCCGTTTTGTAATTGGAAACACAAACCACAACATACAATCTGAACTAATGTTTCTTTGTTTTGCTTGGAATCGGGGGTTATATATCCATGTGTGAACGTTTTCCCATACTTCTTCGTGTATGGAAAATCAGACCAAAAGTGATATTCCTACCTTGCCTTTAATCCTCTCCCCAAGATTAGTAAGGTGCACCACTAAAGTGTACGTGTCCGTCCCAAACCAATCTTACCTAGTTTTGCAATAGACGAGGGACTCGTGTCCAATCAACGATCGCCATTTAAAACTGGCTCTCTCTGATCGGCCGCGGCTACAAACCACTCATCTATGACCATAGCACCTATTTCGGGATTACTTGACATATTGCTTGACTTGCGTATCTCGATTTAGTTGTCTTCCTTTATGGTAGACCTCCGAATTTCGACAAGTGAGTGTTCTATCTCTCCCCGTGGGTCGCGCACATTCACCGACGCCCGACCAGTAAGCGACATTGGGTGCTCAAATGTTTGGATCGTCCAGTCGCACAGATTGTTTCAGTATACAGACGAGACCGCGTGTGACTCGACCAGTAAGCGACAGGGGATGCTTAGCTGTTCTGGATCGTCCAGTCGCACAGATTGTTTCAGTATACAGACGAGACCGCGTATGACTCGACCAGTAAGCGACAGGGGATGCTCAGCTGTTCTGGATCGTCCAGTCGCACAGATTGTTTCAGCATACAGACGAGACCACGTGTGACTCTCGATTCACCCGTAAGCAAGTTCAGTTTGTCTCTACTCTGTAATCGGGCGCCGCCGCGTGACCTCGGTCCACGCATTGCGTACACGGACAGACGCACACCTAACTAATTACGTTCTCGCGTGCTCGTTTTGGCAGCTAAACCATCAACTAAATAAATTAATCTACTCTAATGTTAGAAAATCCATCATTCTTAATTATGTCATCTTCTCGCTTTACGCATTATTTTAATTATTATGTATATCCCCCTATTGTTGATCGTATCTAGATTTTTATTTTTGTTGAGGTACCATTCCGTAATTGAACGGGATACCCGTTCACACATATGTTGCGTAAATAAGGTTCGGTGGTTAAGAGATTAGAGTAATATACGTAATGAAATCGTAGGGTTACGACGGTTTCCTATCAGTGGATCTTGCCATGATACGGGGGTAATTCTCAGCAGTCAACGGAGTCTGATTAATGGTAGTAGTAAGCGCATTATTCTGACTATGGGGGGCTCTTATTACCGTATTATGATTGTACTACCATTTGCATAGCTGAATAACGAGTGAATGGCTGATATCATCACTGAATATTCCCGGTTCGATGCCAAATCCAATCTTATAAATATACTATTATAATAAACTCAATGCTTATGTGTCCCAAACAACCGTTGCGTTGCGCGCAATAACAAACATATTTTTTACAACCAGCAGTTTACCAATAATTAAAACACAATTAAAGCTGTAGAGCTGATTCACAGCTTTTGCCCTGGGCGATTTAATATTGTGGGGATTTTTGCAATATATCTATCCTAGAGGCCCAAATTGATGGTTCCTGAACGTCTTGATTTTTCTGTCTCATGCCTTGCTCTTTAAAGATGTTAACATATTTTACGAACATTGTAATTTGATGAACATTTACACGCGCGTTTTGTCATTGTAGGCCACACGGCGTCTAGTGGGGCAAATGAACAGTTTTGTATATTATTGTATTGTTGTGTTATTGTACACCCATAACAAGGTCAGTCCGTTATATCATCTGCATTCAGCGCACGCGTAACTTTGGACGAATATTACTGGAGAGTCGTTCTCCTTTCATCTCCTGTCCACTTCACTATTTGAATAAAATGTTATTTATATTATGAATTGAATCAAGTTCGTCCACTTTTTTTGCGCCCACCACGTGGAGGGGTGGAGGGATGGGAGGGGAGTCATTTCGTCACGTCAGAACGGAGTTGACCTCGCCTTTCAGAACTGAGAGCTGGCTGGCTGGGCTCAAGAGTTTAATGCACTTTCGATGTTGTTTTTATTTTATTTCATTTCCAGTTGTCCAATATTAATTCCCGAGGTGAGGAGGCTCAAAGACTGTTTCCGTTCCAGGGAACAGTTATGAGAAGCAAGCCAACATTTGTACTTAACGCATCATAAAGTAAAAATAAATTTACATCAATAACGAGTTCGAGATTCCGCGTCGATTGTCGAGTTCGTTTTACCGCCCGGAATTTCATGTCCTTCGGTCCGCAGCCTGTGCGCAGTCGGTGCGCAGCTCTTGCAATTTGTGCGCAGCTCTTGCAGTTTGTGCGCAGCCCGTGTTCACGTAGTGCGAAGCAAGTGTACTTAGTGCGCAGATTAAATTATGTTATTTTGTAAAGTTTATAAGTACTGCAACCGATGATTGTCATTCATGTTTATAAATTGAAAAGCTATTGAAGACGTGTCGCGGCTTGGCATCGCACACTTAAAAGCTTTCACAAGGCCATAAATTAAGTCCTTGCAGCACCTTGCATTTCAAAGATAATGCGCCATTATTCACTCTGATATTCATGTGATACTGGTTGTCACTTTTTACTCTGAAGAGTAGACAGTCTCCATATTTGCATTGTAGGGAGATACTGGATTTATTAATATTAAATTTAGATATGTTCCATGTTTAACGTGTTTGTTGAAATTTGGGTTGTTCATTTGGATATCTGCACGGTTGGGCTAAACTCGGATAATTAATCTAAAGATACAGTCATCATCATGCTTACTGTCAGGTCGTTCCGTATTCATATTTGATTTATCCCTAGCCTAAAAGGCGCCCGTGGTTGTCACGTAAATGATCCATGCATGTTATTTCGCATAACCAATCAGTTGCATTCACAGCAGTCCGTATACCGTCCAGTGTGAATTCATGACTGTGAAACTAAAATGAGATTCAGATCAGATTCTACTATATTAGAATAAATATCACCAAAACGTTATGTATCTAATGCAATATTGTACTTGTCACTTACCTCCACATGCTCCAGTTTCTTCAAACTCTGTTTACGACAAGTAATTATTATAACCCTTCGTGTTTATAGTTTATTGCACTAGTATAGCAATTGTTCGCAGAAAAATTAAGATTTCTTTGCAAAAGTTTTTTTCATTTTTTTTTTTTTTGTAAAAATCCTTTTGTGTGAAGCAGTGTTTTTTTAAGTACCATAAGATGAAATCCCATGTTTTACACACGTGATGTCATCGTGAATGGGTGCGTGCGTATATACGCGAAACATGACGATACCATCATTTCCTCCAGTTAAAACCAACTGTAGAGCTACCTTATTATAGTTTATTGTCGACAAGAAACGACTTTTTACATTGACAAATTGTTGGTTATAAAGCGTAAAGATGAGCATCTCTTCAGGGTAAATGTATGCGCGCGGATGGGAACATATTCTTCGGAAACCCTCGGAGAGTGACGAAATGCATCTAGTGCACGCAATGCAGTGTACATGCAGAAAGTGCATTAAGAGCATGCGAGGTAGACCTACGACAACATACGAGCTGTCTGCCGGCCGTTCCGGTCTGTGCATCAACTGACTACGAGGATCTGGTTACATTGCAGCTACCTAGACTTCGTAATTTATTGGCGTTCTCGTATTATTTTATCATAATGAATATTGTACGTACGAATTTACTAGCGTATCGCGTTATATTCCACCCCATTTTATACACTTTCCGAGGGAGATTCTGCGATTTCTGATTTAGATAGTGCGCTATTTATTTTTATCTGTGTAGGAATTATCTCTTGTTTTGCTTGTATTATTAATTTATCATAATGAATATTGTACGCGCGAATTTAATAGCGTATCGCGTTATATTCTACCCCATTTTATACACTTTCCGAGGGAGATTCTGCGATTTCTGATGTAGATAATGCGCTATTTATTTTTATCTGTCTAGGAATTATTTCTTGTTTTGCTCGGTTTCGCTCACGAAAGAGGATGTAACGTGACTCTTGAGGTTAAGAGGACACTTCCCGTACGGAATATCATCCATGTCCGCAGGAGCCGGGGTTTATAAATAACACTTTATTATTCTTGTTATGTTTCATCACAAGCGTAGCTTAACTAGGTCCAGGTTTGAGAAATAAAGTGAATGAATGAAGCTGAAAGAAGGTCTATTTTCCCTGGCGTGTCTACTGTGTTTACTATACCTTTTCTTTGAGCGCAATCTGAATAACAGATTTGGGAGGAAACAACCCTAGAGCATTCATCTCAAGCCTGGCCAAACTTTAGACTTTCCGTGGCTCTTGGTAAGAATCTCAGCCCCCCCCCCCCCCCCTTCCATTTTCTGATGTCTAGCAGTTTTTTCTTGTATACAATACAACGTTACTTAAAACATATGTTTTTCAACAACTCGGTGCAACGTAATGTGTATTCGAGAAGCAGTGAGCATAGTAAGCAACAAAAAAAAGTAACTTGAAATCGCATTGTGATTATTTCGACCATTTGCCTGGGTGTCGATAATAATCGTATATATGGAGTGAAGTCATACCTCGCAAATAACGAAGCCAAGTACAGATAACCAAAAACAACTTCATTGCATAACTAGTTCTCGAAAGCACGACCAAAACTGAACATGTCAGACAGCCAGTCCATACAATCTTGACCAATAATTTCGTGGCCCGCCTACAACCGTATCACTTCACGCATTTCCCCCGCCTAGCTTGCCTCTGCATTACGCAATTAACGGCCTGTCAATACCTGTACGTTGTAATGGTATGTCCACGTACGTACAAGAAACATGCACCTCGCTGCATTCAAACTGTCAATGTGCTGGAAACGAAAATTAAAACCTACTTAAGTGCAATTAATAAACTCAACAGTGCTATTGTGCGGGCATTGAAGCGGCTGGGAATCTAGATTACGGTAGACGAGAAGGGATTAAAAAGACACCGTTCGTATATACGAAGTGGAAAAAAACATGGGACAGTGCAGTGATCTAGATTCTAGATAATATCGCCGTGTATAGGACGGCCTGCGAGCAGTCGTTTCGTGCTGATGTGACGATAATTATAAATAACAATGCATTCATGTGTTTACATCAGAATTTGTTTGAAATTCAATAATAATAAGTACAATACAACTTGAAAAATCATGCGTTAATTGTGAATACTACAATACATTTCAAACAGCACATCTAACAAGGCAATAAGAAACATGTTTACTGTTCTTCTAAGATACCTATACTATACGAATAGTCTGCTTCATGATTCCAAATAAAACCAATCTCAATCTTACTCTGAACCCCAGAAAATAAGCGGAAGATATTATCAAATTACGATTTTGTATAGTCTGACTTTGGTTTGTGAAGAAGATAATAGCAGAAAAGTAAACAAACTACGATACAAAACTAAGAATAAGAAAAACATTTTTGTTACTTTGTAACGCATTTCAATCTCTGTCAGCATGGCGCAGATCAGTTATCTGTTGTCTTCAGAGGTTTTGATAGTTGTTGAAAAATGGAAGTTTGCATAAACTTCCGAGTATTACTTTGACGTCATCTTGGATTTGTAATAACGCTTTTAATAAGTGTTATATTCATCCTGAACGTCAGTGTAAATTTATTTCTATTTTAATAAAATAAAAACATACATTATTAATTATTATGTGTTGCGTGCATCAGGCTTCCTTACATCTTCCCTTATATATCCAACTGCAATACAAGCCAATTGTATATATACCATTATTCAAACATTTAAATTTATTCCATATAGTAGATATTTAAAAGTAATATCATTAATGTGTGTGTACAGATCTCAATCTTGAAATCAACACACTCGTACAAGAATGGAAATGAAACAAATTAATGAAAACGTAAAGTAATTAATATTGTTATATGGAAGTATGATGTGTATACTGAAAATAATAGCAGAGAATTAATTTTAATCCATCGTGGGAGATACCTCACAAGTTGTACAGTTGTACAGCAATATTAAATAACAAGACTGTTTCGCGCATAGCCACCCCCCCCCCCCTTATTTATTGAATAGTAACAGCCTACAATTACATTATATCTTGTATAATACAACAGTAATTTAAATCAAATCAATCTTATATTTACATTTCTTCAGTCATTTAAAAATACTTAACATATACATATCCATAATAGCAACACCACTAAGTGAGGATGATATAAAGAACAAATTATGTGCGTGGCCAGTAAGTGTTAAATTTAAACATATACATTTGTTTATCATGAGTATTGCCAGTGTGCATAATAGTGATCATGATCGATTAGCGACCCCCCCCCCCCCCCCCAAGCATGATAGCAATATCATCGCGAAACAATTATACATAACAGTCCAATAAACGCACTACCCTCGCCGTACTGGGTAACCTTGACTCGACCTTTTTCCTCTGCTATTCAAGATGAAAAATGTTTAAATCGGTGACAACTCTGAGACAGTTTCACTGATGAGACGTAGGCCTAGAATAAAAGAGTTACAAATAGAAACCCAGATTTCGTCATATTATTATGATAACATGACAGCACATGCCTCGCCCTCGAGCCGCCACTGGTATAGATATATTGTTATTACAACCCTGAGCGTCGGCAACGAGACAACTGCCCAACAATCCGTGAAGCGCAAATGATTCTCGCAATTTTCTCCACCTCAGCTAACACCGTGTATATATATATGTATATATGTATTCCTCCTCAATTACATGTAACAATATCTGTGCATGTAGACAAGACAAGACGGCAGCGACCTACCTCAAGCTTACACCTCTCACAGTCGTCCGAGCATGCACGCCACACGAGCTTCTCCTCGTGCATGCGGTACCATTCGGTAGACGCAAATTGGTATTTAATTGCCGCCATTTGAGACGCGACGCGCTAATCATTTTTCTTTACGGTGTGAATGTGAGGTGTGTGTGTTTGTTTTTTAGCTTTGTTAAGTTTTATATGACGTGTCGTGGTGACGGATGTGAAGCGATTGTCAAGATGGTCCACGTTATCGCGTACAGGTTGATAAGGTGTAAGTGGTGAAGTAGTAGTAGTGGTAGTAGTAGTATTAGTAGTGGAAGAAACCACATGACACTAATTTTACATTTTGCGATATTGTGTATGCTTTCTTGAGTTGTCTTAAAGATGCTAATTTTGCGTGATTTTAATATTGACCGTAGTCTTAATTCGTAAGCCAGTAAATAAGATCGTGTGGTGTGGTGTCATGTCACATGAAATGTCCAAATAATGTCCTAATGCTGCTCGATTAATTAAGCTATAGTAAAAAAGAACTGGCCCTCAAGCACTTTCGCACAAATTAAACAGTGCAGCACTTTTAACAATTCTACTCTATGGAACACATTATCAAAGTATCTGCTACTTCGAGTTAGCTGCTAGACCTCTCCAACCTCACTTATTGGGCCTGTTGGTCTTGTGACTGTTATATTTATTGTGGTTTGCCATGTAACTGGAAACTGGATGACTGCGAGACCCTCTTCTGCTTGTGACTGTTGAATTGATCGCACCACCCCGGGCTCCGAGATGTTCATTCCTTGGTAAAAGGGTAGTTGTCTTTGCGCTTGAAATTATTCCAGTTTTTATTTCATTTCTATTGCTTCGCTTCATGGCCGTTAGGAAATGATTTTCAAAAGTATTTTTCTCCAAAAAGTATTTTTAAATAAAATCAAATTTGTACTTATATTGTCTACCAACGCTATTGTCGTGACTGTTGTCCGTAAAAGTTAATTTTGAAAGAAAAATTTAAATAATTCTGTACCGAATATTGTTTTTTGATGGAAACATTTTGATTTTCAGTGTTTTGGAAACGTTTAGAGTTGTTGGAAGTTGTGTAGAAAAATGTCTCGTGAAGCAGGGGAAAAGTTCACAGCCTGGAAAAACTACTCTTATTTGCCCCAACAATGAGGAAAACGCGCACACAACACCGTGAGCGCACACTATGTGACATTCATTATTATCTCCGTATAATCATCATTGTGTTTGTTTGCATGTCGTGCAGAAGCATTCTTGCGCACCGGAAACCAGCCGCTGTGAACAAATGCATGTGTGACTTTACAGAACTGAAACCGTATCATTTGAAAACAATAATCATCGTTTCCGGATGCAATTTCTTCTCTATGTGTGTGTATGTATGTTTTTGTAGAGACGTGCATCTGATGCGTGAGCTGTGAGATTAGATCTCGTGTTGTGGTAGGTCGTACATAGTCGTCATGCAAGAGATCTCTGCGAGACTCTACAGTGTCATGCAAAACCTCACTGTCGCACTTTCTTCTGTATTATGTGTGTTTTTCTAATGAGCGAGATGGTTAGATTAGATCGCGTTGTGGTAGGTCGTTTGGCGTATATGTATAGGCTTCGTGCATGACCTCTCTGCCACTGTGGGACCGTAAATATCATGTAATAACCTCTCTTTGTGGGATTGTTTACACATGATATGATATGATATGAAACTCATGTATATAGAACTTGGAAGTAGTTAAATGTCGCTGTGAGAAAGAGAAAAATTGGGGATCAATGGATGCACATCCAAGAAAATGAGACCATAACGGCGAGTGTGTGTGTTGGGGTGGGAGGGGAGGGCTTATAAAACAGTTCGTTTCTTTGAGGTGTCCGGCTCTAGCCATCTTTATTAATTATATACCCAATGATTCTGGGCTAAAAAAAGTTTGATTCCATCTCCAAAATTCTGTATTGGTTCCAGAAAACAGTTATACAAACGGCTAAATGGGACATGCTACACATTTGTAAGTGTTTGGTCTGTAGGATACACATTTCAATACCGAACTACTCTTTCCACAGTTGTTTTGTAATAATAACATTTACAGTATGTGCAAAACCAACGGACATTGTTTTATTTAAAAAAATGTTTCTTGCAGATAATCTGCTACATATTTGCACGGAGCTAGCTACAAAACACGAGCAGTGATGGGCACACCACAGTCTACACTACAGTGTTTTTTAGTTCCCAAATCCATTTGTTATGAATTTGTTTGGTTTACTTTATCCCTTTTCTAAACGAAAGCACTTGAATCGCCAAGACGCGGTTTTACTTCTTTAATACATCCCGCCACATAAAAAAAATAGTTCCCTTTGGTGCGTCCAGGGGCGGGCATTGCATTGCGTATAGAATAGGGGTTGTATTGCAATGTTACGAACAGCTCTCCGCAGGTGTCCCCATTGTAATTCACTCCAAGATCACTCTTATAAATGCCACAAGTATATACGGTATTATTTTTTTATATCTCTATAAATGCAGTGGTGTTGTATGGCTCGCGCTGCGGGGGGCTGGTTTAGACTCACACGTGAGGAGACGGGGACAAGGGTGATCCCCCTTACGTCGGAATACATAACGTAGTCCCCGCAGTACTTGGCCCTGTCAAAACACACATGCTGCCATGAGTGTGCTGAAATAACGGATCAAACATGTTTAGCTTTTTGTGCCGTGTGCTGACATGCGTAATATTACTTTCATTGGGTTAAGGGATTGACGCGACGCGTTGTATTCTTTTAAATCTCGTAATATACCAGTCCTCACTCACTCACTCACTCGTTCTTGCAAGTAAAGATGGAAACACAAAGAGAATTCGCCGAGTTATTCAGTTATAGACGAGTTGCGCGTTCGTTCGTTCCCCTTTCGGACATGGATCGCGGATGTGAAATAAATCTTATTTGGTTTGAATAATGAAACAGAAAGGAACTTGAAACGTATACCGACAATGCAGTATAGCGCAACGAGTATTCTGTCTTGTGTGTGATGTGTTGTCAGACATTCTGGATGTTGGGGGGGGGGGGGGGGGGGGGGACGTAAGTACGTTTATACAAACCACAGAAACCTGCCCCTTAGCCCCACCCCGCGTATACGTTAAAAGTGATTAGCTATTTGTGCTGACTGCTTGTGGACCGCGGCCTTGTCTGGATATAACTCAAAGATGAGTGTTGATCTGGAAACTGGAGTGATTGTGATCCAAGAAGCAACGAAACAGAGTCGGTGGCAAAAGGGAAGAACCGAGGATTTGTTAATTTTCCTTATTCTGCACCATAACCAAATTGTTTTGGAGCACTTTTGTTTAGTTTACTAAGAAATGTTACTCGGTTGTAGACTGTTATTTATAAAACAAAAGTACAGTAGATGATATCTTTCCGACAGCCCCCCTCCCCTCCCCTCCGACACTTTGCTTAATAATTTACCACTGCAAAATAAGATGACTCTAAACTTTGTCTCTTGCTGAAAAGTGCTCACTCATAGAAGTTTAGACCTAAGCAGGCGTCGTGACGTTTAACGACGTCGTCGACGACGGAGACGTTTGACGACGTCAACGACGACGACGATGGCGACGTCGACGTTTCGCGATTGATAACTAGCTAGAGATAGTTACTCACATTGGGTGCGTGAAAATCTTAGATGAAAATATCTCTTAGCGAAATGTGATATATTATCATTGTGTGTGGCGTATTTTTATAGTTTCTAAAAAAATATCGTTTTCTTTTGAATTTTGTTTCTGTGCTCACAAATTGAGACTTGAATATTTTTTTATTTTTTTATTATAATTATTTAATATTATCATTGTCTGTGGCGTATTTTTATCACTTCTAAATATCGTTTTACTTTGAATTTTGTTTCTGTGCACACAAATTCAGACTTGGATAATTTTTTTTTAATTCGATTAAACCTAGTCACCACGATATATCACATGCGTTCGCGCAATCGTAACACACTAGAAAGAAGGTCTTTAAAAATTCGTCCCATCCCATCAAAACGTTGTACACAAACAAATCAAGCATGTGTGTGTTTGCAGTTTTACATTGTATAAAACCTACAATGTCATCCAAGGATCAGGTCTCCGAGAGCGTTCTTGTTTGCTCGCTGACCGAAGTACCTGACTACAATGAGAGAAATACAAGGCTCATGAATAAGATTAGTACGCATGCGCACTGGAGGACTCAAGCTGTGCGCAGCGCCGCAGCGCGACATACCAGAAAAACAGCTTTTAAACAAAGATCGCATGAATAATGTTAATTCTACAGAAAATCTTAATCGTTTAACTATAGTACGAGAATTTCTATGAGTAACTGTAATCCAAAAAGTATGTAGGTATTGATGGGTTTTTAATTTTTATGTATTCACTGTGTACTGTGTAAGCCTATACTCTTTATTTTATATTAGTGTAACAATAGTGATGGCAACATAAGATTGTGTTGAAAATAAGATACGCAACACAAATATGAATGTTTAGTTTCAATTAGGTTATTATGGTGTATATTGGAATATACTGTGACGTTTTATATGCAATTTCCCTTTTGTTTTGAAGAATGATTATTTTCTAATGTTTAGGAAGCAATAGAAAGTATAATCACTAATAATAATAATAATAAAAGACTAATCTAAGTAAAATATTAACCTAAATTTTAGTAGAAAAATGAAGGTCAGTTTTTTTTTCTTTTTAGTGAAAACTTTTATTTTTCTCGAGTATTTATACAAGTAGGCTACACTAATTTGTCCTTTCATCCTCTGAATATACCCATAAAGCCACCTCGTATTTTGAACTCGAAAAAAATTAAAATTGGTAAGCATGTCTATTACCTATGCAGAATTCCCCAACTCCCCGTTAGAAGATCCATTGCGATGCCCATGCAGGAAGACCTCGTGACCTCCATTGGACGTTGTGAACGCGACGATCTCACCAGGGGGGCTGATCCCCCCCACGGAGATCTCTCAATAAGCGGCGTGTAAATCCGAACCCACATGCGGCTTGTACGTCGACCCTCGGACCATGAATAATATCGGCATATTGGTGCATTGTCGTGCACGCAGACCATGAAAGAACTGCGTATTCGTATGTCGCGCTCTACCGCAGGGGTGAATATCTACCAGTCACGGCCACTCACTTTGGACGAATACAAATTTAAATTTTTTGCTGGACCCTAATATGATAACGTATAGAAAATATATGTTTTTACTTTTCTAAGCTTTTAGCAAAAATTACAAAAATGTAATCGAAATATAATCATTATTTATACAGACCTAAAAAAAGAAAACAGTGTACACTGACAATAGACAATTTGGTAAACTCACAAACATAACATAAAGACTAATTATTTACATTGACAATTGTCAAAATTTACTATTTGTGAGAGCAAACGAGAATGCTGTGTAGACTTTATTGCTCATTGCCATCTATTATAATAGTGTAATGAACATGTTCCGAAAATATGGCTGTGATTGTCATTCTCTGCTTTACTGGCAGATATTGGAAACATCATACCTTGTTCTAGTGCAACAACATGAGCACTATCGTCTATTGAACCCCCTTCAAACACACATGTGCTCACACACGACTGTTTTTGACACTCATACATCAGTAATACATTGTACATCATATTGAGATTACCATATAATCAGTGCTTCTTTCAATGGTCCAAGTCTTAACCCTGAGATTCATTACTAAAGGCAAATAAAATGAAATATATTTCAAGGTTCTATTTTATCGACACTTGTTTCTTTCCAACGTCTGCACGAAACTAGAACTACATTATTTAAATGTACATTTAAATTACCAATTTGTGCCGGTTGTGAATTTGTAAAACAGTTGTGTACCAGTGGGCGAAAAAATTTGTACACTCAAAGTAATGACTATTTACAAGTTGGTATCCGAAATGTCTAGTATAAAAGAATTTAAATGGCAATGGACATAAAAATATATAGGTATTTAATTTATTTTTATAATATATAATATATATGCTCGTGGTCATACGTTTCGCAATGTGAATATTACATTATTACATACAATTAGATTCCGTTACGATTCTGTCAACATCTTGACATTTCTGCACGAAACCGATGCAGCCTACTGAAAATTTAGTGTAATTTTACAAATCTAACCATTTTAAGAAAAAATGTGAATTAACGTTAAAGGGCAATGTTTCATACATTATGCACATAAATACGTAAAATGTGTGCATTTCTATGTTATTAATAACAAACGTTTCAAGTCTCTGTGTTTGGTGATGATTCGATTATGTGTTTTACAAATTAAAATCCATGACAAAATTAAATGGTGTAGGTTAGGTTATTAATTTTCTTTTGAGATAGGCTAATTGAGTTCATACGTTTACGAGTTTAAAGATATTCAACGGAAGGCGTTTTTCAAGGACTTAAGTCCAGTCTTACAATGTCCGGATAACTACTTAATCGTCGAATAGCTTGTTCTCTCCATGGCAACGACCAATCAAAACCCTTAAAATCCCACAAATAGCTTAATTGCTACAGATAACTTTCTTATCAGGAGATCTAGTATGACCAGCCCTTACTCTCGCAAACTGCTTCTTTTTCTGAAAAGTCATACGAATGCACAGCTCTAACTCGATTTGGCCAAACTGACATTGCTGTCCCGTGTGGGGGGGGGGGGGGGGGGTAGATCTACCATAAACGTTCATTATTACCATTATTTGTGAAATGCATGTAACTACAGTCGTCACTCGGACAATTATCTCATTTGTCTCGCGCTCGCTGGTCGCGCGAGTTAGTTTTCTCGGACGCAGTAGAGTCGGTCGAGTGAAGCGAATGATTCGATGCACCTCCGATTCTTGCGGCTCGTTGAGCGGACAAAGTGCTACGCGGTGTCGCAGTTCTTGACAAACTTTCTGGCAATCAACTGTTTTTATTCGCGTACAAGAACGCTTCCATTCATTGATTCGGATTCAGACGACTGTTCAATGGGTGACTTACATAAATCTAAAGTTTTTGCGACCTGGATACTTCTACGTTGTAGCAAAAGTTATAAACAAATGTGCAGTCTAATTTTATATCAAGTGGGTTTTGAACACTTTGTGAAAATGTTCGTATAGGATTGGTGCTAGGACAACAGGTATTTTTCTACTATTTTACTATACATAATTGTGTGCGATTTTACTTTGTAATACAAATACAATGCCCTGTACAAAGATAGTAAAACGGTCGCACGCTGACGTTGTTTAGCGAGCCGGCCTGCAAGGACAGTCGCACCCTGAGTGGCCCTTCAAGGACGGTCGCACCCTCAAGTCTGATGAAGACGCCAGCAACTTAGCCTCCCCGCTGGCTGCACTCTTCTCCGATGTCGCTGAGACAATGCAGTAGCCATCATAACTTGCTCGGATCTCGCGGAGAATACCTCCACGCTAGCATCAAGATAAGATACTCCTCCACACACACACATGCAAGGAATGTAGAGATTTGTCAGCGCGATCACAACCCCAGCTGCTTAGTTTATTATCACCACCTTACATATTTATTTCTCGAAACAAGTTTATCACAGTATCTTAGTATTCATATTTTCTCTAGACTTGCGTAATAACTCATCGTCATGAAGGGCATGTAGTAGAATTAATGTAAACCTCTGTGTAGACTTTCTTGCATGTCCACGCGATGATGGATGGCTGACAAGTTCCTACCTGTTTAACATGCTATTGTCTTAAACAGGTGTAAATATATTCATAACGTATGTGTTAGCCAGGGGATTATCACAACCCATCACAGGGATGGGACCCAGTACGTCGCGACGAATGCTTCAAAAGATGGCCCGTATGTTTGCTTGGAGTGATAATTAATTCTTATGTGATAGTATGTCAAACACCGGAAGTCTGATCCATTTAACATATTTACCGTGTCTTGTATTGTCAAGATAATGGACGAATACATGCTGGGTTTTGGAAATATGAATGCATGTGGGGCCATGGTGAAAGATTCGAGATTACAAATAGCCAAGCCGAGACGAAACCCGTCGCTATAGCCCTCGTTACGGTTGACTGCCGTGATAAGAGGCAGTCAACTTGTTGCTTACACTACTGTTTTCATAAAAAAAAGTAACGAAATATGAAGAACGAAATATGAGAGCGCATTGTGGGATGATGTAGGGAAGTAGAGGTCATAGAGCTAGAGGGAAGCAAAGCGGAACATGGGAAGAGGTTTGGTGACGGAGACAGAAGGAAGATGACGTGGAAGGAGTAAGGAATTTGTATGATAATTGATAATCGTAATCTGAGGGAAGAAAAACAGGAGGAACAGAAGTTGTATTGTAATTTGTAATAATAGAAACGTAAAACAATAATAATCATCAGAATCCTCTTATGCCACCACATACCGCAAATATTTTGAGTACGCATACGATCGCAAATTTAAGCTTAAACTAGTGATAGTTTTTGTTTTACCTTCCGACAAATTGACAGAAACATATTTTATTGATCAAGGCTTCCATTATAGACATTTCAACTAACGAAAAAAATCAATACTATCTTTCAAAAGCAATCTCTCCGTAGTTATCTATAAACGCATCAAGGTTAAATCCGCCCACTAGTGACCTCGCGGTTTTGTGTCGTCACCCCATGTGTGTGTGTACGAGGTATAACCGCTGGTATCAATAAAACATTTAGCCTTCCAGCGACCTTGTAGAGAATACCGTGCCGCCCCGCACCACACGTGTCCATTGACGACTGTGCTGCCACCTACAGAGTGGCGCGCGGATGCAGCTTGGATTTCAGCGGTGGCCGGAAGTGAGATCGCTATCAGCGCTCGCCGCAGACGACATGGGTACCACTGCAAGCAGAACGATGGCATGGCAGATCTATACACAACAGCGGTGTACTGTAATGCATTTATATGGAAATCATCAACCATTCAACCAGTGGGCATGTCAAGTTTTAACATTAAAAATTATACAATAACGTATTAAGTGTTCTGTAACATGCAACTTATTCCGGTACAATGCAACACGCATGGTTTGTGTTGAGGTAATGACGACTGGAAATGCAAATTGACGAGATGGTGACGTTAATGATAATAATGGCGTCAAAACGCACGTACAGAGGCCTTGAAAGTGCGTTGCTTGTTCGTGGAAGATTATTTACTCGTAAACTTAAAATTAAGAAATAAGCTCGGTACAAACGACCAATAATTTCACGTTCATATAGTACCTACCGTAGTGGTATTCAAAATTAGAATTAATTAAAAAATGCCTGACGCGTTATTTGGCATGTGCCAATTATATGGAGTCCCCTACGTTTCGCCTGAATATTTAAGGGTGATTTATCTGAACTTCTGTATTTGAGTCCACTCATATACACCTTGAAGTTCTCACGTTAGTTTAGCCTTGAAGGTGTCTGACATATTTCAGACGAAACGTCGGCTGTAGTTTTTCTACAACTAATTATAATCGTTACCCAGCACTGTAATGTGTGTACTACACAAGCTCAGATAATAATCGTTGACCCGCACCTGCTCAAGTGGTATCTAACAACCGACCAATATTTGGAATCTATCCCCTACGTAAGTATATTCTCGCAATGTAAATATAAGCGCTACGGCTTGATTCTTTCAGCTTTATTCAGCTTCCTAAATGGGCACAAAACATGAAAACAACATTTTACCTGTTGCGTATTATAGACGCGCCAAATAATGCAACAGTCCATCATCGCAAACTTCACGTTAGCATAGTACGTTACGTTATAATTATTAAAGTATACTAGGTTTTCAGACAAGGAAATTAACTGCTACAACAACCATTATCGTTTGTAAAATCTTGTAAAACAAGCTTCCGGAATTGTAAGGAGTGAAGAATTGCAATCATTTCAGTGTTTACAACATGGTATCCCGCTAAGTAGTTTGATGCAATATAGAGTATTCACAATAAAAAATGTAACATGCTCACAGTGGACTTGCCGTGGTAAACGTGCGTGCTACTTGATATATGTGTCACGGAACGGATAGAGCTATATTCATGTAACAATATACACATAATTTAAGACAATGATTGGAAATTGGGAATCTGCCCAAGGACAACAGCTCATGATCACTTTCAGACAGTATAGACATTTTATTTGGCATAGTTGGGGAGGATTGAGGAGTGTCCGAGGGCTGTTAGTATGACTCAATCCTGGCAAGTGGCAAGGGTCTCAAGAATGACCTATACCTCGGAAAACCCAGGATTGCCGGTAGTGACGAATATATCGAACTGGCGACCTCCTGAATCAGAACATCGTGTGTAGCCATCTCAATCGGGTTCAACTCCTAAATAAATCAACACAAAATAAAGTATAATTTCCCCCACAGAATACCCGTTCTTGTGACTGAGTGGGTATAGACAATAAAAACAAAATATGTATTTATGAATTTATTCATAATAAACGACAACAAGTTTAGCCTCCCTACTGCGGACTGGGCTTCCGGCTGTGCTGTGTGCAGTGATGTTTCCACGAACCTACACCAGAGCCACAAGGACTGAATCACAGTAATAGGAGTGTGTTCTGTGGTTATTCCGGTAGCTCAGTGAGAAGGTATCGAAGCATGACCCGGTCAGGTTCGAGTGCCAGTCGGGAAAATGTGTTTTTTAGTTGATAATACGACAAGTTGGGAATACATACATAAAGATCAAAACAACAAAAGACATCCAGTTCCCATAACAGGGTTTAGAAATTGAGCTCTGATATTATGGGTAACCAGACCAACATCTAATCGAAACCAACCTATGTCCCCACGACGGCTTATTCTAACTTACAAATATTTGTTGGTTTGGCCTTGTATAGGGGGTATATTTCCATCACGATAAGCAACTCGAGCGCAAATCTACCGCGACCATTCCGTCGAAGGGTCCCTAATTTCCATACCTTACACAGACATTGACTACTATCAACCCCTAACGAATAAAACCACGGCATACTACCTCATAGCAGTGCCTATTTACCGAGGCAACAGTGAAAATATTCCTCATTCACCCCTTCTTCAGAGCTACACCAGCTTGCACTTTGGGTCATTTTAACTGACCCTGACCTCTTATCGACAATTATATCTGTGAGTCAGTGCCCATTTACCGAGGCAACAGTGAAGATATTCCTCATTCTTCCCTTCTTCAGAGCTACACCAGCTTGCACTTTGGATCATCTTAACTGACCCTGACCTCTTATCGACAATTATATCTGTGAGTCACAGGTCAATCGATAAAAAAGCCGAAGATAAAACTATGTTTCCCTTCCTTGTATGCTGTATGTTTCTCTATCAAAGTCTAGACCATATATTCGTGTTATCTCCCCCATATTTGTCTCTATTTCAAAGATTTATCGCCCTAACTCGCAACCAGATTTATCATCTTCTCTATTCTTTCTAAAGTCATGGCGCCGCCATTAATATTACTAAGCGGGTTGCGTGGGCGGATTATTATATCGCGTTGAAAGAGTTCCACTTCCATCGCGCGCTGAGATAAGAGATGCTATGCTAGTAAGATCTTTGACTTGTTAATAAGAGCATCTTCGGTTGTTATGCAACGTTTTAGTAAGGACTTTGGTTGATGATGCGATGAAGATGACTGTGTGACTTGCTAATAGTGGCAGTGTCTTCGGTTGCTATGACACATTTTCTCAGATCTTTGACTTGGATAAGAGGAGCATCTTCGGTTGTTATGCCACGTTTTAGTAAGGACTTTGGTTGATTATGCGATGAAGATGTGTGACTGATTTGCTAATAGTGACAGTATCTTCGGTTGCTATGACACATTTTCTCAAGATCTTTGACTTGAATAAGAGGAGCATCTTCCGTTGTTCTGCCACGTTCTAGTAAGGACTTTTGTTGATGATGCGATGAAGATGTGTGACTTGCTAATAGTGACAGTATCTTCGGCTGTTATGACACATTTTCGTAAGATCTTTGGCTGACAATTCGATGAAGATGTTTAAAAGACAGCATCTTTGGATGATATGCCACATTTGTGTAGGACAATAATTGGTAGGTGATGCGGTGAATATCTACGACATGCTAATAAGGACAACAGCAGCTTCGGAATTGTTGTCATTATATTCGTAATTTGATTAAAATCTTTGTCCACTTATATTAAAACCAGCACATTTGGTAGTTGCCAACTACGTCTTTTGGAGGTTGCTACTTTTTTCTATGATGTTTAGATGAGGTGAGACGGAGATTTTTAGCTTTATTGGGTGCGCAAATAGTTTATATAATTTACATTTATACAAGGAAATGGCTATAGTTGAAGGTGCAATAAAGATATTTGGCGTGCTTACAAAGACCACGTATTATAAACGTGTTGACATATTTTTAGAGCAATGTTTGGTGGATGACATGAAGGAAGTCTTCGGCTTGGGACCAGGTAAAAGTAGCATATTTAATTGTTTTAACCCATTTATACAGGAGGATTTGTAGCTGTTGCGATGAAGATCTTTGGCTTAAGTTGAACGGCCATCATCATCATCGTTTTTCTGTTAGGGTGATAAAAAAAATGTTGATCACGCAATGTACTTTAGATATCTGACCATTGTGAACCCTTTCACAAGTCGAGCGATAGCAACTATGTAGTGTTTGCTACTCAACGCATTTCTTGGCGACAAAGCGCTAGTAGCGCACCTGGTGTCGTGACATTAATTGGTACTTGACATAACTAGACTACGTTTAATTTATTTTCTTCGTGTAAATATATTCAGCAAGTAAATCATCATAGTACAAGGTACTCCACCAAATGATGCTCCGTGCGAAAATGCACACATTGGAAAAATTCATACCGTTAGATTTCAGAGATAATTAAAAATTATAAGTTAATATTGACAAAAAGACAAATAGAGCTTCTCTTGGTAATATTTGAAGATTGTGGAGTGTGTGGTTTCTGTTGATACTAGTAACTCTGTTTTGTTTATTTATTTTTTTTTATTAAGAAAAATGTCCTTTAAATACGAAGACCGCGCCTTGGCTCTGGACGAAGTCAGAGTGAACCAAGTTATGGGTAGTCTTATGCCGGTATACACTATTGCCATTTGTATCCCACTTTGTTATAAAAATAAAAAAATAAAAATTCGCTTCATTTACTTTTAACAGACTGTAAGAATAGATTTGAAAATATTTACTTTTTATAGTTCTTATAGAATGGAATGCCCATTTATATTACTTTCATTTTTACCCTTTTATATGGCATTTATTCTCAATGATTCTCCAATTGAAATAAAATAACATTCTTATTATGGTTGTTTTTTTTTCATAGGAATCTCTCCATACTAGTTTTACCTGATGTGCCCATCTTCACGTACTAACTCTACTAATAATACTATGTTATAGCGTAATTGGAGCGTCTGGAAAGAATTTACAAGGAAGTCCCGTAATCCTACTTATGACTGAGGAGGAAAAGCCTGACAAATTATTGACGGTCTCTGAAATAACCGTCGCAAGTTACCGGTGAACTTTACCTCTTTCGGTGGTGAGACTGAGAACCCCAAGAACGAGAGTTGTTGTCGCTTTGTACCGTGAGCTCTGAGAGTTGTCGCTCTGTACCGCGAGCTCTGAGAGTTGTCGCTCTGTACCGCGAGCTCTGAGAGTTGTCGCTCTGTACCGTGAGCTCTGAAAGTTGTCGTCGCTTTGTACCGCGAGCTCTGAGAGTTGTCGCTCTGTACCGCGTGCTCTGACAGTTGTCGCTCTGTACCGTGAGCTCTGAGAGTTGTCGCTCTGTACCGCGTGCTCTGACAGTTGTCGCTCTGTACCGTGAGCTCTGAGAGTTGTCGCTTTGTACCGTGAGCTCTGAGAGTTGTCGCTCTGTACCGCGAGCTCTGAAAGTTGTCGCTCTGTACCGCGAGCTCTGAAAGTTGTCGCTCTGTACCGTGAGCTCTGAGAGTTGTCGCTTTGTACCGCGAGCTCTGAGAGTTGTCGTTCTGTACCGCGTGCTCTGAGAGTTGTCGCTCTGTACCGTGAGCTCTGAGAGTTGTCGCTCTGTACCGCGTGCTCTGAAAGTTGTCGCTCTGTACCGTGAGCTCTGAAAGTTGTCGCTCTGTACCGTGAGCTCTGAGAGTTGTCGCTCTGTACCGCGAGCTCTGTACGCAGTGTGTCGAAGTATCACCAGCCCAACGATGCGGAAATGCTTGAGACGCACATCTCATCGCAACACAAGTCTCGGTGAAAGACAAATGTCGATGCTGACAGAACAGTGACTACAGATGATTGTCTTTACCAAACAGTCCTCAAAGTATTTTATCCATACGGTGCAGGTCTATATGTTAAGTCGACTATGCACAAATAAAATACCATTCTGATTTTTGAGTAACTTTTTAATGCAAGGCACGTAATAAATGTGTTTTAAATGTCCCCCACTGAAAATCATTTCTTGTGAGTGGGTAGACAGTAAATACAAATTGATGTATTCCATGTTTTAATGGTTTAGGATAAAATGTTCGTTCTTCTGTCTGCTAAAATTCAATGATCAATGTGTTTACCTTTCATTTATATAACTTTTTTCATTACGATTATGGTACCACCAACGAAAAGGTTCTTACAATTGGACTAAGTATTCGACACAACTTGAAAAGCGTGTCACGCCAGGTTAGGCGATGTACATCTTACAGCAATGATTCATACGAAAATTACTACTATTATTATACCCTAATTTCTTCTTCTCCATCTCATAAATGTCGATAAAAATAATTAATCATATCTTCTCAGCTCTATTGGTGTAGCTGTGACCAGTGAATTGCTATGACAAACCTCGATACAAACATGAGATCTATATTAATAGTGTTGAAGCTATGCGCGTCTACTGCTGGTTGCTGCACTACGCCCACACATGGCTTCTGCAGTTGAGTCACGTGTAGGCCTAAGAGCCTATGTTACGACGTCGCCTACAGATAACTTGTCAGCTAGCTTGTCATTTGAAATATTTCTTATTCAATTCTCGACATTTAGTGGTCTGGTGTTCGTTGTTATCAGCGTTAATGTTTTAAAATTAGAATAAATCATCTTATCTTTATCGGACTTGTCAGAACATAGTGACAAATTTGGGCAAGTAGCCTTCGTTCTTCTTTTTACTACCGCGTATCGTAAAGTATGGTCAAAGAAAGTCGGTGCCACTTATGCAAACTTCTTATTTCTAGATTTTAATGTAAAGTCTATGTCAAGTTGTCAACGACATCGAGTTTGCGTTATCTTGACACTAGATTCGGTGGGCGTATATATAGGAGTCACCTTGGTTCTACACGTTTTATAGTACCGCGTTTAACGCTCAGCGCTACTTATTTTATTTGTAATTTATTTTCTTCATGTCTCGATTGACATTTTTAGTGGGCTGTCATTACTTTCCTTCTTGTGGAAGCGACGTTAACACAGCGTTAGCTGAGCCCACATAATCGAGCTTGACGGCAGATTTTCATTATGATGTTGGAACTCGATCGCCTGTAGCCATTATGGCTGTGCAGTCCACGGTAGCCCATGTGATTGGGGCGCAGGTTCTAAGCATATGTAGAAGTGGGTTCGAATCCAGAATGAAGTAAAGATTTTTTGGAATTGTCCCTCATCATCTCGAAAAGCACGATTATAATGTAGACACATTAACAACAAGAACTCGTTGTTAGTTTGAATGAACATTTCCAGAATTTCGGTTACAGAATAAAGCATGTTGCTTAGTTTTTAATGCCGTATCTGGTAGTGCTATAAGTGACGCAACCATCTATTTCTTTCTTCGCTCAATTACTATGCGCCGACATATCAATCGATACTTGATAACAACAATCATATTTATTGGTTGCAGTGTGATAACAGAATCAGTTAATAGTTGCATTGCGCTTTTTATATAGCACGGCACAATTGTGCAAATGTTGCGAACAAAATAAATAAATATATACATAAATACATAAATAAATAAAAAGAGGAACGTTACAATCAACGTTAGGATAATCATAATTTGTTTTAATGTTTCAATTTCTTTGTATATCTACCCAAAGTGATGATTTTGTCATTGCATTATAAAAATAAAAACGCACAACCTACATACCTAGTGTATTTTGGTTAGTGGTTACCAATCCACACAAGTACTATTTGAATGACGACAATGCCTTCCCCATTGATATCCAATTGATTTGAAATCAATTTTCAACAATTAAATTTCTTCGCTATATTATAATATTTCGATTTCCTTTCTAAATCACTTTTAAAACTGCATAAGATACATATTAAATAAATAACATAAATAAACAAACTATAACTCGCAGAACTATCAAATTGTACAGGTATACCTGACTATTTCATAATTTCGAGTTTCGTTACAAGTACATACAAAAATATAAAAATTTAGAACATTAAAATTAAGCATAGACCTACAAAGGCGTATTTCAAAAGCTAAATGTTGAATAAGACTGAACAACACTGATAGTGTGTTTTCGCCTGTTGAAGAGCTCTGATCAGGGTTCGAAATATTGCGTTTTTAAATTGTTTGTATCTGTGACAAGGAACAGTGTACAGTCCAATTTCTAGGGCTTATATAACGTTTTACCTGTTCTTCTATGTTTCCGTTTTAATTAAAGCTAAATGTAATGACAGCAGTTAATTACGTATGTTCAGTGTTTACACTGTTAATATCGCTTAACGCCGCTGCATGATATAACCCTTTGCGCCCGGTCCCTAGAGAAGAAGTGTTGTGGTTTCTGGTCTGTGGTTTCCACGCACGTAGGTGGGCCGCGTTCAGAAGCGTGGGCGATAAACCAGTGTAACGTTTCGGCCGTATCCGCTCGCTTATCTCCAGCTACCACAGAACTGATAGGCTATCTTCATAGAGTTCGGCTAGGACGGCCCGCTTCGCTCTACCGCTCGACGGGGTGCGTTAGTACTACTTTTATTTTTGTTTACTGTCAGCTGTACTAGAACGCAATCCGCCAATAGCTACCATTTAATTTAGGAATGTCAAACGATATGAAATTCCATATCGATAATCGCAACAACAATAAAAAATTATCGCGATATATCGCGATAATATCGGCACAAAGAAATATCGTCTCGATATTGCATTTTCAATTTTTATCACGATATATTGCCGCGACATTATGAAATAAGCACTAATACTACTTTTTAACATTGCGTCATATGTGGGGGGGGGGGGGGAGGGGAGGGTAGTGGCGAATAGTTTTCTTGCGGCTACATCGAAGGCACTTGGCTAACGTTGAGCAGGCGCCAAATTCAAATATGAAATCAAGTCGCCGCGATTATCGGGATATCGCACGGAATTTAATATCGTACGATTATCGCGATATTGCTAGCCATATCGCGATAATATCGATGTACGATACTATCGATATTTATCGATATGCGATTATCCTTCACATTCCTATTTATTTTTTATACTCAAGGTCAACTTGATTTCCGCCTAGCGGAGGCTCGTCGAACTCGCATAGTCGATGTTCGATGTAGACCTTGCCATTTTCTTTCTCCGTATTATCACAGTATAAAAATCCATACAGTAGCGAAACTACTTTATAGCAAACCCATTTGGACGTACACGGTTGCTCTCCTGCGACACTAGCGCGTCGTAGCGGGAATGTGGTTGACATACGTCGTTTACCATTATTACAAAGATTAGACAGTATAATCTTTGCCGCCAACATGCATGCAATGATGCACGTCTCCCCTAGCAAGTGGCAATTGCACTCCGACAATCCATCCATGCCCCTTTAGAATTAATAATTTTTAATGTTGAGACCATCTTCCTTTCATAAGAGTACCTGTCATGCGTTTTGCTTTGGCATTTTCAACATCTCTCTCTGGCAGCTATTCTTTGTTAGTGTATTTCAAGTATATATACATCCAGTAATCTACTTTTCTTTAAACTTTTATCGATATCAACAATTTAAAACAATATGATCAAATAATTCACCATATAATAGCGGCATTTGATCCACCATGTGCAATATAGTTATGTAACACGCTTTATATACGTCATGCATTGATAAAACACCTCGCATACGCCAGGGCTTAGTCAATGTTGCTTCCTTACAACAAGGTGTTTTACAAGTGTTTTGGCACACAGTTTATTTACTCTTGTCTCTTGTTTCAGGATGTTTGGTATGAAGAGGTGCGCGCGCTGCCAGGCCGCCATCTTGGCGTCCGAGCTCGTCATGAGGGCGCGAGATCTCGTGTTCCACGTGCACTGTTTCACGTGCGCAGTTTGCAATTCGGTGCTAACGAAAGGAGACCAATTCGGTAAGTAAATGTGCGAAATACGTTCCACGGCAACGTTGTGAATGCTGACGTCATAGGTGAGTAGGGTATTGGCCAACCAAATGTCAGTATTAGAGAAATACACTCGCTGATTGGCTCCGACTCACGACGTCAGCATTTAATAGGTTGCTGTGGAACCATTTATTTTCAACGTGGCTCTGTATCTAGAGAAATGCTAGAGTATCGACACTGTGCAGGAATTATATGTTGCTTACACTCGTCGCCATTATATTATATTATAAGATAACGGTTTTATCCACACACTGCCTATTCGGGTTAGTTTGTGGGTTCCTAGTTCTGTGAACATAGCAGTTTGCTAGCAATTGTTGTGGAAACATATTTCAAATACAGTGAATCAACTGAAGTTCGGGATGAGCAAAGCAGCGTGGCTATAAGGTGTCATAATCACCACCACATAAAGCGAGAGGTCCTGGGTTCAAATACCAGTAGAGGTAAACGTTTATCACAAACGTGCATGGTGTACTTTAATTGTAGACACACTTGCCCTCTAGGAAACTAACACACATAAATGCAAGTTTCTCTTACTGCGCATCGTTCCCACACGTGCATATGATGGGGTAAATTTTCGCACAGTTTTTCATGGAAAACATCTTACATAATGGCTGCATCCATCAATGCATTGCAACTGACCCAAGTATTTCGCAACTGCATACCTGGACACGCGAAAGCTATGCAATGCTTATTGGCATGCGGATGCAGTATAGGCCTATTCTTGTGACCTTTGGCCCTGCACTAGATTGCATATAGAACGTTATTTATTGTGGACTCATATTTTACTTTAGATTATCTTTTATCACGGGTTAAGTGACAGTTGATACTTAAAAAAACTGTGTGCTTGAAGCTTATTATATTATCGTACCTAAGTTTTCCACGAAGTTTTCGTTACAACTAAAGATACTTTTTCATTTATAACATCTTCCCAAGCTTAGTGGTGGAGACTCTCTTTAGCTTCCTTTATACAAGTATTTATAATTAAAACACTGCGTTAAACGAAAAATTAATTAAAATAATATTTTTTTTACCCTCGTGATATTAACGACACGTATTTTAAAACCTCACTCGAGATTTTCGTTTCTAAACGATGATTGTGTTTAGATACCTAACAAATTGTGTCTTTTCAGGTATGAGAGACGGCGCCGTCCTTTGCAGGCTTCACTATGAAATGTCGTTCTCCGAGCACTGCGGTCCATTAATTCCTAACTCAAACACCGCCCCTTACCCCGGGGGTGGCTACCCGCCCCCCTTTCCATCCCCCGACTTCCACCACCACCACCACCACCACCACAACTCGCCGCTCCCCATCCAGCCGCCGACGCCGGGCGGACAGGAGAGCGTCGGGACGCCGACGAAGGGGCCCTTCTTCAACGGCAACGCGCCAGGGACGCCGCGACAAAAGGGCCGACCGAGGAAAAGGAAACCCAAAGACTTAGAGGCGTCCCTACACTCGATGGGTAAGTTCCCATAATGGCTAAGAGAGTGCGCTGATGTGAGTTTGGACTAAACAGGGATTCACGACCTTGAGAAATGAATTAAGTGGATATAGCTCTTCTGATTGGCTGAGATCGCACAACAATCAAAGAGCGTCACCATACGACTCAGCATTGCTTTCAAGAAAGGGATATTTTATTTCCTATTTCTTCTGCTGACAACATATTTTTTTATGTATCCTTCGCTTTATCAAAAAAAAAAAAATATATATATCTTCTTTCATATTCATAATATTATGATATCCTTATAGCACAAATTGAAACTGATTCGAGTAACCGATAGTTTTGCTTCAAATATTCACAACTGCATCCTAATACATTTCTTTTCAACAGAAAAGTGCAAGTATAATAATAAATCTTTATAAGTTCTATGCATTATAGTCATATTGCCAACGAGCACAAAAATATATACATACATTCCACGCGTCTACGAGACGAGTATAAATCTTGATCATAATTGATACGCAGGCTATTAGTTTGCGGTCCTTAATTTCACAAATCAATTCTTTCGTAGCTATTTAAATCTTCTGAATCCAAGCTTATAATCTGCAATACTTGAAAATCAGTCTTACGATCTGTGAAACGAATATTTTATGTTTATCTGCGCGTCCACCCACCGCAAGCAAATCAAACAAGCAACCGCCACGGTGTATGATAGGCCTACACCCTCACGTGCACGTTACTGTGGTCAAGCTCTGTGGAGCGTGGAAGACTACGTGCTGCCACCGAGTCACGCGCTCGATGTGCCTTGTGCGCATGCCCAGGCTCCACGCGAGCTAAGCGCAGTGGGAGAGAGCGTGGGAATCGAAACGTCGCAAAAACTAACCGCATCAAATCGTTGGACAAACATTACAATCGAAGCCACTAGACCAGGAAGTGGTGGTGACTCAAATTACAGATTAGCTTATGGTCCGGAAAATTACTTGAGTCTCTGAGACTGTTGGCTTCTTGACCAGTGAATGAGGTGGTGTCGGAAAAAGCGCGAACGGAAATAGACCTTCCTGTCGTGGGGACGTTTTCATACCAGGCGGGAAAATGTGCGTGTCGCGTGTACAACTTTTTGTTTTCTTTAGATTTAGAGGAACAGATGATAATATGGGGATACAAAACACAACGTTTGCTAACCTCGAAATATAAAATATTCCTTCATTCCTATTAATAATTCTTTAATATTTTATCTATGTAGAAAATATGAAAATGAGTCGATCGAGCTTTGCTATGTATGTGCTTACATTAAGATCATTGTTGTGACTGTGGTTTAACTATTAATATTATTATTTTTATTTTTTATTTTTATTTTTTTTTTATCTCAAAAGTTTTTAGTTGGTGGCTACTTTTTGCTATGTTAGCACTTAGCAGCACACCATGTAATTTACAAAGGAATTGAAAATTAATTAAACAACACTGCATCCATTATGATGCCTTCGTATACTTAGAGTATGTTTTTAAACCAATTATGATCAATATGGGCCCATAAGTTCGAACCTTAGAACAGAGCTGGGTGGTATCATTTAACCTTATATGACGTGAAATTTTGACGTTTGTTTCAAACAAAATGCTTAGGTTGGTTGGTCTTTTTTTTGCGTTTTAACTGTTGGATGATTAAATCTGGATCGTGTATGTGAGGTCCCTTTATGTCTCATTTAAAAACAAGATTAAAATTACACGTTACTTTGAAGCTCAGCTTTATACGAAAAAGGAGTGAAAGCCCTACAAAGTAACATTTTACCTCTAGATTAAGATGCACATCTTGTTTCTGTCAAATTATTACCCTTGCTACATAGAAAGACAACCAGAGAGTAACTTATCTCGATCAGTACATCATGAAACCGTTAACGTTTTCACTCTCAGACACCCTAATTCCGTTCCCGCCTCAGAGTCATAAACGTAAGTCCGACTATTTTACGGCGGTCATATAGATTTACTGAGGCATGATGCGATCTGCAATTTATCTCGGCTTACCACTTGATGGCTCTGGCTGGCTAGGTAACTTACACCGGTGAAGAATGTCTGGAGATGAGGTGATACGCGAGGAAAGACCGCGGTTTATGATGGATAGCGTCAGGTGTCGGCTTTACACAACACTGGCAAGAACAGGGCTGGACAGAGCGTTGCTATCATGCGCGACCTAAGAGTGAAGATGAGATTCATGACAAGAAGATTATCGTGACGTCAGGTGGTACCCCATGGCTACACCTGGTCGCAAGTTCCAATGCTTATTAAAGAATATGTTCGTGTACTTTTCGTGTCTTCAAAATCAAAGGTATTACCGTAATATCTGTGCAACTGCAAACCAAACGACGAAATTGTCGGATGATTTAATTTTTCTTCGGTTTAAAATACTGCCCTTATATTCCAACCATTTGGATAAAAAAATATTTAGATTGCAAATCGAAATAAGGCGTATGTTCTGAAAGCGATCACTTGGAGATCTTAGAATTTTTGATTTGTTCAAAAGGAGAAAATATATTATTTTCGAGACCATATTGTGTTGTCTGTTGTACAGCACTACTGATTGATTTCTAGCAAATATCTTGAGCTAATCCATGGGAGTGTGCATACGGGATACTTATACATTTATTTTATAAACAAGGGGGGAACAAATTTTTTCGGTGTCCGACTTCCGTGCGTTAGTTTCAAGATCACAAAGACAAAAGGAGATCTTGTAGGTTTACATAAATAAATGGTAATACACAATTCTAGAATTTGGCATCGTACAAACCACTATTCATTTCGAATGTGGCCACTTCAACTTTGGACGCCCTGTCTAAACAGCCATCGAGTACAACGCATGTATCGATACCTCGAACTGGCACTTCTCGATAGTAGACTTGTAAAACTTATTGGACCAATAAAACTGCAAGACTCGTAGGTTTTTGTTGTTGTTGTTGATGTTGATGAGGATTATTATGATGATGGGAAGTTGTTTTACGTGTATATGGTAGGTTGAGAGATAAGATAAATGATGATACTTCACACGTTTTATCGTATTTTGGAGCGAGGGTAATCGTGACGATACTTAAAGTGTAAGAGTGAATTCATGCACTGAGTACGTGTGAGAAATTGACTTAGGCCGCTCTACTAAGGTCGGATCTCAAATCTCAATTTTGATCTGTGTCGACTTACACCCACCCCATTGCTTGTCGGTCAATTCTCCTGTATGTACAAAACTAATCAGGAAATGGTCTATCTACTGGATATCATTGTTAACAAAACGTTCATTAGCTCATTAAATACAAAACTATTTGTAATGTGAGGTTTTATCTGTCTCAATTGACTTCTTATGTTTGAATATTTATTTATCATAGGTGAGGCTTTAACCTTTTATAAGATTATGTGTGATGCAAAACCTCAACGAAGGAAATACGTGATGAATCTTACACGACGCCTGAATTGTGCCAAATGGAATAACGTCGAATGTATTGAATGGGATGAACTGTGAGAAAGAATATGCTTTATTAAATTTCACACCAATTTTCAATATTTCACATTATTCCTTAATTGATATCACTTTTGGAACGAGCCTAATAGTACTCTACTATGGGCGGATCTCAAACCTTAATTTTGACGGTAGTCGACTAGCCTTTTGCACTAATACAGCAATTTGTAACCAAAAGACTATTTTCAAAATTCATTTAGGACCCTTTGACTGAGTTAATCATGATGACTGAGACCTGATCTGAAGACTGAGATGACTGAGTCAATGAGAACAATGCACAACAATAAAAATTAGTTTTCCAATGTTATGTCAAAGTTCACTTTTCATTGTTGTGCATTGAAAATTTCGAGAACCGTGATAAACTCTATCTAAGGGTCTTAACAATTTTGAAAATAGTCTACTGTTGCGTTGTTCGAGTATCATCAAAATATACAATTCTGTTACGCCCTATCTATATACCTTTCGCGAGTCTTTAGATAAATCCATGAACACGTGAACGTGTAAACAACAGTAAACATGTGAGTGCATGAGCTATGTCGTGGATCCACCGCCTCCTCGCGTCTCCCCGTGCGACGAACCAAAGACGTTGTCACGCACGAATTGTTTAGACAGACGAAGACGAAGACTCCACTTCTTGCGGTGTCTGATGACGTCACGGCCCAACGCCCACCTGCGGCGACACGGAGCCTTCGTCGTGTCACGTGACCAAAATCTCGCGCCGTGACCTAGACGTTGCAACGCTTTAATTTGGGATTTGTTTGTAAATTTTGTTCAATGTGCCTTTCTTGATTGTTGTCAATAATACCTGCTATTATGCACCAGCCCCTCTTAACTTGTTAGGGTGTTGGGTTAGAAGAAATGCCTGAGGGTTGTTTGTTAGTAGGTGACTATCCCTGCATTTTCCTGTGTATAGTTGTATTTGTGTTCAAACTATGGCTATATACCATAAAAAATTATTATTATCGGTAATTAGGATATACCTAAAAAAGGTTGCCTCTGTATGTGCACAAGTCACTTGTGTTTACTAATGATTATGTATTGTAAATATATTATAGGAAAACCTAAATATACAGGTGGATAATCCAAAAAACTATGCGTTGTATTTTAATTTTAATTCTAGGTATGTAACTAGTACTGAGTTTCAATATACTGTATGTACATTGTACACGTCAATAGTATTTTAGGCCTTTGTCACATCGAAAATAATAGATTTGTATTTTGTACAGGCACAGCGTCATCAACAAAGAGTAACTTGCGTGACAGTACCATTCTATATAAAATCAAAACCGTCTGCTTGCTGTATAGATAAAGTTGACAACACAAGATCATTTTCATTATCACTTCCTGCGTTCAACGAGATTAAATATTGAGTTATTTTTTGTTGTAACCACTGTTCTGTGAATGCAATTCGTCGGGCGTGTGCTACGCTCCGATAAGAACATAAAAGATAGGCGTAACCCAACCGGATAGACCGTTTGACATCACCCATCCATTTTCAATAACTCATCCTGCAGGCATTGAAATACACTATAATAGATATCGAGTAAGTTTTTTGCTTAAACCACTGTTCGTTCCATGGGCGCAATTCGGCGGGCGTGTGCTACGTTCCGATAAGAACATGAAAGATAGGCGTAACAGGATAGCCAGTTACACACGTCCATTTTCAATAACTCATCCTACATTGAACGACACTATAATAGACATCGAGATTATTTATTTTTACTTTAACCACTGTTCCATGGGTGCAATCCGGCGGGCGTGCGCTACGCTCCGATAAGAACATGATCGGAGGGCGTGACCGGATGGATGGATGGATGGATGGAAGGTGTTTTTGCGGCTTCGCCCCGCGTCACTAGCTTCGCCCAATATTGACCCTGTGTTTTATTGTAAGCCGATACTTCTGTGTGACACGCTTATATACTGGTGATTCACAAACATTGACTCTGCACACATGCGGGTACACAAGGAGCTCTTTGAGGAGAGTGTCTTAGGGCAAATAGAAACAACCTAAGCACTGAGTACACAGAACCACTGAGGCGGCGTGCCTGCCTTCGGGTGGAGGAAAACGTCAAGGAAAGCTTTCGACGGTGATACAGACTAAAGGAATAATTCTTGTACGTGCCAGTTTGTGTTATTATTGATGAAGACTAATCGACACTTGTTGCAACTCTCGGTCCCTCTTACATAGTATCACCGTTATTGAATGTTGTTATGCAACTCATCCTAGTCTGTTTAAACTTTGGATTTTGTAAAGAAACAGCCATTTTCTGCTTCACCGAATGTATTTAACCCTATAGAATACTTGTAAGAACTGTTGTTGGTTTTGGTTTATTCCTGACTGCAGTACATCCAAAGTTTGATTCCCGTTCCAGCCAGGTTTCTCTAACTTCGGAAATGGACGAGGTCAAAAAGCGTCCAAACTAGGAATCATCGAAATTCGAAACCTAGGGCGCCTGCATTGGAAGCAGGAATAAACTAAATCACATGATAAACGAGCCACACAATACGTATAATATTAATCTTACACGTATTGTATTGGACTTTTATTGTGCCAATAAATAATAAATTCTAACGAATTGGAGAACGATCAATTCTTAGAGGTTTCAAGTGAAGTTCAACCACCCTGTAAAGTTAAAACTATACTTGTCTTTCCCAAGAGTGTTGTGTGTAAGCCTACGATATGCGTCTTGCACTTTACCTAACAAATAACTTAAAAGAATGTGGATGTAGATATATGAGAAAGCTGGAAGCGCCTTGGGACACCACGTTTCCAAGTATTGTTTTTTATTATGTTTTACGGCCTAATAACAGATGAGGTGTTAGTTATAGTGGTCGACACCAGAACGTTTATACCTTGAACGTGCAGCAGTTCACTCTCGTGTACGTAGAGCTTCTGTTAACATGACATCATCGTATTTACTGTACGTCGGGATAGTCTTGGGTATGCATAAAAATACCTAGAAGGTATTTGCACCCGGCAAGTAACGTGAGGCCCATGGCTTTTATAAGGGGGATTTTTTTACGTGTCAATGAGGAGAAAACAGAGAATTGAAGGGAATAATTAAATTACTTGTTATTAGAAAACGACGTATTTGGATTGAAAATGTGTTGTGTGAAAAATAGAAATACAATTCCCCAACCGGGAATTGAATCCAGGTATCTCAACTGTACAGATGGTGGAAGACCTGGGTCCAATTCCTAGTTTAATTTTCGTTTTCACTAAAACATAAACTAAGCTAAACTACTGTATATACTAAACTAATGCAGCGTAATCGGTCTACTAGCGCAAACCATTTGTCCAGGTTCGAATCCTGGCTTGACTCCGCTTGAGCATACATGGATACTACGTGCCGTTTTTCACCGTCATAGTGAATAGGTAATATAGGTCTTCACAGGTAATTCAACTGTGTGCTAGGAACTAAAAATCTAAAAATCAACCATTAAAATATGTTATAGTACAGCATAGTTGTGTACTACATAGCGTGCCCCTTTCCTTGTTGTGTTTTCGCTAGTGTGAGTATAGAGGGGCAGAACAATATATTGGATGCAGGGTAAATGAATTATGTGGTAGGTGTCTACAAAGTAAACCACATGGATATGATGAGTATAGCCTACGTTTTGCAAAAGAGTGTCGTTTAAAAATGAGAATGACTGGAGTTGATAAATCTAGGTAAGGTACGAAACCAAGCGATTGATAGACACTTCAAAGAAGCAGGTTAGAGTTATTAAAAAACACTTGGGCATGAAATTATTGAATGAATACGAGGAGACGATTTGTGGTCTAAGAGGGGGGGGGGGGGATAGTTTCTTGTGGTGACTTGTATGGCATGTGACTACCTCTAAGTAGCTATAGGCCTAATCTTGTTGTTGTTGTTGTTGTTGTTGTTTTTAGTGATGTAAATGTGTATTTGTTTATGCCACCAAATTACAATAAGTTTTGCTCCTGCGGTAAGGAATCCCACGCGTTTTGATAGGAACAACCTTGTGTTTACGGTGTGAACTTGCAAGTCATGACAGACGCAATGGAGTTCTGTCTGTCACTCGAGTGGAGGTGTAAGGTGACATTTTCGTGCGAGTGAGAGAAGGGTGAGGACATTTTTTCCGTGTATGAACGCGATCTTTTCAATAGACAACTCATCTTTCACTTTTCTCCAGGTATGAATAGTCATATTTATCGACAACGAAGACTTTGGTGTTAAAATTGTTTGTAAACTATCATTTGCCATGGCTCCTACTACCGCACTTTTATTACTTGTTTGTTGGTACAAATCTAGATAAGCCAACTCAACTTACAACAGCGGTAGATTGTCGCACTGTTTTTGTTCGTTGTGCTATCAACTACACCTTCTGTATCTTTTGGTTGTAGGGCCGTGTTGGAAGAGTGAACGCTCTTAGATAGCCCTGTTATCTCAATGACCTTCTTAGCTGGACTGTGATAATAGCGTTTTACAAAACAAACCGGAACTTCTCAACTTAAACTGACAGTTGCCTATCTGCATGAGATGAGATAGCGGAAATATTCGGCCATGGGCCACTCATGATAGCCTAAACATTTCGATAACTGAGTGTTGTATTTGTGTCTGGGGGGGAGAGATAGAGAGGCGGTGGTTGTGTGTTATTCCGTTTTACACAGGGCGGCGCTGCGGTCGCACAAACCACAGCGCTGCTTGTGGCTGGTTTCGTCTTACTTTCGATATAAAGCCCATTATAGATATACCTCACATCCATTCGATTGCAATCGAACAGAAAATATGTCCGACGTATACTTCTACTGAAAATAAGTTACCAAAGAGTAAACACATCGTTTCATTTCGTGTATCAGGACACAATTTTTGTTTTTATTTCCAACTTTGTAAACAGTATACTAAACTTTATACTCACAAAATACATAAACATTTTCAATTCATTTTCATTCATTATATTTATACTAATCTCTCAAATATTGTTCCAGTTCATCTCGTTAAAGAAACATGGCACAAGTAGCCACAGAATCAATACATTCAAAGTGAAATACCGTTCTCTTACATTTTCTCCCCGTAATTAGTAATACGTTATTATCAACAAATGAACGTTTACCACCTGTTTAATAACTCTTAAGATTTCTGCTTGGACTTGCATTATAAAATAAGGCACATTTTTTGACCACAGAAGGGCATTTAAATGCCCGAAATTATGTTAACAATCTTGTTATGTGTTAATCAACTGTTCGAAAACTGAACTCTTTTGGAAGGAATGTGCCCTTTGCCGAATATTACTCACTTCACAGCTTGGGCGATATGTGCAGTGCATACGTTGTAATCGAAGAACTTGAATATATAATAAGTCAATTACAAAGAGGCAAAGAGAGGTAATGTCACATTGTTCGAAACACTTGAAGAATATTGGAGACAACAATACCTCTTGGGATACACCACACAATATCACATAAGCTGGAATCACTTGGTGTGTAACACTTGAAACATAACGAGTCTAATAACACCCCTTGGAGAATACCATGAACACAATTAAGTTTACACAATGCTTGCGCCACATACGCTTTGATTGAAACGTTTGAAGACTATGTCTGGTAAGGTTGGTTCCCCTGCAGCTTCAGCAAGCTCTTTGCAATAGGCTTGTTGATGTTTGCTCATCTTGTGTGCCTTCCTATTGGTGTAGCAGGGTTCGGCCCTTCTCCATTCCATCTCTCGTTGTGTGTCTGCGATCATTTCCTCGGTCGAGGGCAGTTTAGTCGATCCATCCAGCGTGTTCAGGAAGAAGCGAACCTACATCAAACCAAACAACTATTTTAGTATCTTCCTTCGTTTTATCATTCTAAGCACATGATAATGTGTAAGATGTTCTGTAAAACAACTCGAGAAGTCAATAAATGAGTGTTCTTCTATCGGACATGGCGAGCCTGTTTTTAAAATACATTCATGGCCACTTACCTGAAGATCAGACACTCCCATTGGAGTAATGTAGGTTGGTAAGCCTATGACGCACATGGTGGGATGTTGTATGTGGAACATGTGTTTATACAACGGCTGAACAAAGTTGTCGTCTACAGTAAAGCTGCAGCTCTTGTCCAGGAAGTCAAAGTCGTTAATATACCCTGTGAAAATATGTTCTGTTCAGTAATCTCCACAGTATCAGTACAAGAACAATCATATGAATGGAATAGTGAACCAAATGTACCTGTACAGTTAACGATGACGTCAATTTCGTTTTCTGAACCATCTTGAAATATCACGTTCCTTTCCGCCAGTTCTTTTATATCGGGTTTTTGGGTGATATTTTCTCGAAAATTCTTATTGCAGATAGGTTCCTCCATATGATGGCTTATTATTACCTATAATAACAGATAATATAATTTGATTTTTTCGTCATGCAATTTTTCGTCTGTTGGACACAATCAAATCCACCAGCATCCAGAAAACGGATGTCGCTTTTTGGAATTGAGAGAGATATTGAAGATAGTTACCAAATTCTTTATCACAAGTATAATTGAACTCACTTGTTTGGCTTCGGTGGAGATGTCTACGGCAATGTCCCTCGCAGAGAACCCAGCCCCAATGACGACCACCCTCTTCCCTCGGAACTTGTCAGGGGTCCGGTAGTCATGACTGTGAACTTGTTGGCCACGGAATGAATCGGCTCCCGGCAATTTGGGAATATTTGGCTTCGCGTAATGTCTGCGGTCATGAAAATGTCATAGTTACACAAATGCTGTGAGTAGTTCTAGAGCTCTAGACTCTAGTTCGGGAGTTTTCAGGTTTTATACCCTATTATAACTTATGCCCAATCATAATACGGGTGTTAAACACGAATATTAAAACAGTTCCTGGAAATTCTTATTAGACTTATCCCAAACTCCTTCTCAATTGGCCCCTCAAAATAGACTAGACGCATTCTGGTGGCAAGAAAATAAACTACTATAAGGATGAGTTTATCTGTCAATTGTTCATTGTTGCTTTATTGTTAAATCATCAATGGCGCAGATAAGGGTGCTGCTTAGCAGCGCTATCTATGTGTTAGTTTGAGTCTCCAATACACTCTGAAGTGAATCCAGCTGATCTTTTGTTTTTGACAGGAACACAATATCGGTAAAACACAATCTCAAGAAAAACTGGCGTCCATTTTAAAATTATAACGAGAAGTCACCAATCAATCAACCTAAATCAACCCCGATCCACACGAACTTTGATAACATAGTTTGTTATACATGGTATAATTACTCACCCATGGCACAACATCACTGCATCAAATTCATAAACTTTATCTTCTTTTGTTTGGAGATTTTTTACGGTCACTTCCCACATTTTACCTACAGGTTTTATGTGAGTTACGTGGTGGTAGAACTGAAATCACAGTAATAATATTAATAATCAACGTTGAAATTGTTTACTACGCTAAACCTTACACCCTAAAATTTGATTACTGCAGAATAAATTTAAACTATCATACTCAAGTTATTGTGTAGTAATTTTGTGAAGAATGTTTTTGCGGTACAGAAATACAATTCTATATAGAAGGATACACGTTTCTTACTCTTTCTTTTCATATGATTAATTTATTTTCTATGACAAAATTTGATCAAGCATCAAATACCGATTACTAAAGCCATTTCATTACTTCTCGTATATCATCAAGATTTTTCAAATCCCAACTTCGAATATTGACCTACTCCAAGGATAACAGTTTACAGCTTGCTTACCTTAATGTGCGGCCCCAGTTTGAAGTGTTCTTCATAGTCAACAAGATACTGAAGCACCTTATCCGAAGAGATGTACTCTTCATCTGCTACCAGAGGGAAGTCTGGGTAGCACATCACCTCTGGTGGTAGATTCGTCCTGCAGAACACAAACCCATCAACTATTGTGAAAAACACATCTATAGGTCGTTCCAGACCAAGAAACACCCCAGAAAAACGAGACTCAAGAGCTACTTAGCCGTCGTCTCCTTTATTGAAAGTTTTAAACGTCAGTCTTGTCTAAAATCACAGGTGACCTTCGATTGGGTGGACGCTACACAGAAACAAAAATGGGACTTTCCCTTTTATAGGGTTATCGGTACCCGTAGTGGTCAAGTTTTTTGGTCCATGCGGTATGTAGCTGTCGGTACCGGCTGAGGAGGTGAGTGCATGGTGAATAATGGGGATGAGCAACATTTCTCATCTCCAGAATACCATCGCCTCCCTTTGAGTTTAGCGATTAGCGGGTTGTTAGTTAGATTGGGGCCATGCATAGATATAAGTAAGTCTTACTTGAGACACTTGTACATGCTGGTGTGTATCGGCAGACCAAACTCATTGGTCCCCACCGCGTCCGTGTAGACCCAGGTGCCCCCTATGGACCCCGTCTGCTCGAAGACCACACACGAGAAGGTGGCGCTCCTAGCGGTGAGATGTCGCGCTGCTGCTAGACCGGCAGGTCCACCTCCTATCACGCCCACACGTATTGTCATATCTGGAAAACAACACTTCAACGGTCATGCTAAGATAACGTTTTCCCCATCGACGGTACTAACTAGTCTCATGAGCTTACGAAGTATCCGAGTTTTCTAGTTCCTTCCACATACTTGAAACAGGTCATATAGGTATAGGGCACTAGCAACACCGATAGACAACAATGGAACAAATGAATTGAACTGATGGACAACCATCAGCTGTCAAAATAATAAAATTTCAACCATAGAAATAAAAACAAGTGTAGCAATAGTAACTGCTCGTAATTTAAAACTTTTTATGATAGACAACGACTAAGTGAAAGTTTTGTATGTGTATTTGTTTGTTTTTTGTTTGGTTTTCCAAAATCAGACGAAATTATTTTTTGACAGCTTGTTCTTTGTCCATCGATTAAATTCATTTGTTTCATTGTTGTCTTTTGGTGTTGCTAGTGCCCTATATTATGTATCATTGTCTTGTGAACAAGAAATCGAGTAGATTGGGTTGACTCCAATACCGCGGAGCCCCCACGGCCCCACGACCTTGGGTTGGACACCTAGATATTCCTAACACAGCAGACATGAATATTGAGGCGTGTGACATGACGAATGTGTGAATTAAAGAACGCCCATAAATCTGTTGATTTTTATGGAAAAAGCGTGCATGAAAAGGACAGTAAATAAGGACATGAGTTAGGCATGATACTAGTTATGTTCAGATAAGTATGCTCCTCTAATCAGAGGCTGTCTTACTAAGTCGTACAGTACTGCCCAACATATGCTAGTCGGCTACTACAACGGCGCCCACCATGTATAGTATCTATCACAGAGATGCACTGTCATGGCCAATGATTTTCAACATCTATAGTAGGCTAGATCGCCAGGCTAGCAGCAGCAGGCGTAGCACTTTGATGCCATCTTGAAATGGGCAAATAACACAGGCGGGGATAGGAGTTTCTAATGCGACTTTCTGCCATTGGTAGCGCTAGCAGTACTAAAAGGTTAAATTAGCATGTAAATTGCCAATTTCAAGATGGCTTCAAATCGCTACGCTTGCTACTGAGTGGAAGGTTGGGGGACTGGCGATCTAGCCTACTATAGATGTTGAAAATCATTGGTCATGGCACCGTTATACTAACCTGTCAGCGTATGTTGGGCAATACGAAGCGTTAGAAAAACCGACGCTGCGTTGGGACTCTATCCAACGTAAGTGGCTGCATGGATACTCAACGATGATTGCAACCATGACAACGCACACGCACTAAGATGCAGTATGTGTATTAATAACTTTGTTGATGCAAGTATTGCCAAACGATGCAAGGGATTCTACAACTATGTAAATGTTCCTGTTAGTGCCAAATTATGATCCAACCAAGGGCATTGCGATTTGCGATGGTTTAAAATGTTTGGTATACATAGGCAAACATTATTATAAATGGGACGCGGAAAAAACTAATGGTTGAAATGCTATTGTTGGAAATTTGTATTTATTGATGTAAGTTTTTGTCTGTACTGTTTAATTTATTTTTCTGGTTGTACATTTTATACATATACACTTTAAATTTTATAATATCTAAATTTTTATATATTTACTTGGCCTATGTATTATTAAATAACTTTACTGGGATCGTAAACTTTGACTTGAGTCAAGTTATGCAGACGACAGGTGGAACCGTGAATGCGAATGTGCATGGGACATATATCTTTGATTGAAAGTATTTGTGTATTCTTCATTCTTGAACTTTTGTACGTTTCTTTTTTATTTGATGACATACTTTCGATTCGTATTTCGTAATTTTTTTTAAACCGTTTGTATATTGACGTAATCAATTAAACATAAATTCACGAATAAACAACGTCTTCACGAGTAGTGCACTACATTTTAGTTGAGTGGAAGGCTTCGCTCACTCTTCAACCGCGTACTAATAACACACACTCGACTCCAAACTTGGCGCCGTAGCCTGCGCAGTCTGCACAGCCGTATGCACAATCCATCAGTCGATAAGTAAGCGAGCTACTATACCGACACGAACAAGCAACGCCAACAGGCAGATCAATGAGTTGGAGAAGCTATTTTCACTCATACTCTAGAGACAAAATGTCAAGCATACAACCCAACAAATTCATACGTCATCACTTGTCGACACTTACCTTCTGCTGTGATGACGAGTCAGATTATGTAGGTAGACAGTCAGAACTCAAAACGGTATTATACAAACAATTGCGTCCGTGTTCTTTGGTCACAAGTATTGCGTGAACTTCGCATCCTAGTCTTGGACTACTTGAGATTATACTGACGCTACCAAGTACCACTTGCTCCCAGACACATTGCGCAGTCGGCTGTGCGCAGGTGGATTCATATGTTGTCTGCCTATACATACAGCATATCCATTTACCAACCGTGTTACCAACCGGATATTACCAATACCGTACCAATTTGTGTATCTATACATCGTTGATACGAAATAAATTGTTGATCATTTTCATCGGTCAGGTTTGCTGTCAATGCGCTACTCCTTGTTGCCTGTACAGTGTACAGTGTGATCATTAAAATGAAGATTGTCAATTGTATTATTTTAAAGTGACACAAGATATATCTATATCTATATATATATATATATATTTATATGAATATTTTTCAAGAACACTCTTGACGTGGTTGTTATGTGGAATCCAGAAATTAAAAACAACACAAAAATGGCGCCCACCCGGCAAGTGGGAGACCTGGGTTCGATTCCCAGTCGGGGTTGGTTTTTAATATATATATATATATATATATGTATGTGATGGCAATTGTAATAAAAGTTTGTTCCGACTGGGGATGAACCCAGATCCTCAGACTAAATATGTATATAGATTATGGCAACTATAACAAATATATATCCCAATTATTGATTTTTTCTTTCGATATGTTGACACATTATGTTAAACTTGACTATAATCGGTTTTCACATTAGCTTTACAATGGAATTAACAGGCTAAAAATGAATTATCATCTGCTAATGGTCCAGTATAGATGAAACATTAGCGTGTGTACACGAACGTAACATGTGTATTTCTTCATGTGTCCGCAGTGTTGCCTCTTATTGTGCACTTCCTCAGCCCTCATTAGGGCGGCAACACAACACTCAAACACGTATTAGCGGGCCCACCAGTCCTCTACTTCAAGGACTTGACTTAGTTTTCAATGTCGGTCATTGCTCTCACGAGAACAAGAACAAGACGCTAAACGTGTTATTGGTTTCGATGATTGACGCAACGTTATCATACATGTCTACTACTTAGCCGACTAGTAGCTTACTACTTAGCCGACTACTTAGTGACCGGTTGTACCGGTACCGGACTGTCCACGTTCCCGACGACTCTTCCTTGTCTTATCTTGTCTTTCGCCATTCGCAGTTGACTTTGATAACTTCATAGTCGATTCCATATTTGACGGTATTATGTATGATTATAACCGTCTGTTGTAAGTTTAGAAGCTCTTCTTTATACACTATTTTGTTTTTGCGTAAGTATAAAATATTTTTAACACTGTAGCTAAATTAATTTCTACAACTAATAATTGTCCTAATAATAATAAAAATAAACTAATAATTGTAAATAATTGTCCTCCTTTGCAAAACCGGTACTGTCCTCCTTTGTCAATCAGTCCAAACCAAGTTCTGTTACACTCCCCGGCTTTTAGCTCACCTGCCGTTCAAGTTCAACCAAGTGTTTTGACATACCCCGGCTTGTAACTCACCTACCTTCCAACAAGCACTCTGACACATACCGTATTCACCCCGGCTTGTAACTCACCTGCCGTCCAACCAAGCACTCTGACACATACCGTATTCACTCCGGCTTGTAACTCACCTACCGTCCAACCAAGCACTCTGACACATACCGTATTCACTCCGGCTTGTAACTCACCTGCCGTCCAACCAAGCACTCTGACACATACCGTATTCACTCCGGCTTGTAACTCACCTGCCGTCCAACCAAGCACTCTGACACATACCGTATTCACTCCGGCTTGTAACTCACCTGCCGTCCAACCAAGCACTCTGACACATACCGTATTCACTCCGGCTTGTAACTCACCTGCCGTCCAACCAAGCACTCTGACACATACCGTATTCACTCCGGCTTGTAACTCACCTGCCGTCCAACCAAGCACTCTGACACATACCGTATTCACTCCGGCTTGTAACTCACCTACCGTCCAACAAGCACTCTGACACATACCGTATTCACTCCGGCTTGTAACTCGCCTACCGTCCAACCAAGCACTCCGACACATACCGTGTTCACTCCGGCTTGTAACTCACCTACCGTCCAACAAGCACTCTGACACATACCGTATTCACCCCGGCTTGTAACTCACCTACCGTCCAACAAGCACTCTGACACATACCGTATTCACTCCGGCTTGTAACTCACCTGCCGTCCTACCGTCCAACTAAGTGCTCTAAAACCGCTACTCTGCTTTACACCGGCTCTCAGACAGCTACTCCACGTGCACAATATACACTCCTACTCCACACACACACAGCTGATATATTCAGATCACAATAATTCCATCTGGCTGGATGCCAAGCGAGATAACAAGCAACTTGACGTTTCCATGCTGGGCTGTGGAATTACACACCGCATTATATAAGATAGTAGAGGGAAAGATATATGCTTTGAATAGTTGTGTATCGGTAGGAGCGCTACGTGCAGTACGTCTTGGCTTATATATTTAGCAATAAAGTAGGCCTACTACATATAATTTGCGCGTTGGTAGGTCTATTGTTATTGTAATTGTTATAGTTATTGTTATAGTTATTATTATTATTATTATTATTATTATTATTATTATTATTATTATTATTATTATTATTATTATTATTAATATTACTATCATTATTATTATTATTATTATTATTATTTTTATTATTATTATTATTATTATTATTATTATTATTATTATTATTATTATTATTATTATTATTATTATTATTATTATTATTATTATTATTATTATTTGGGAAACAATATCTGACCCACAGATAACATTCAATGCTCTATTCGTTCACAGTGAAAATGTTAAAAACCGAAGCCCGTATTTGTACCGACCATGATATTTTGACTGCGCTAATTCCGTCCACCCGTTGATTTCGTTTTGTTGTCGTTCGCTTTCGCCCGGTTTATATTTGTGTACAGCCAGCAACATTTTCCAGCCAATTTTGTGCCCCCACCGTTTGAAGAGGGATTTATCCCATGAGTCGCCCTTACGAAGGGATTTCATCAATCAATGTTTTGCCACACGACTGATTATTTTTCAAAATCGGATTACTTGAGTAAATTGATAACAGATTAACAGCACGTCAAAGGGTGCACTCATCAAAAGCTAAAGCTCTTTGGAATTAGCTTCGTCTCTATCGAACGCGGAGGGGGGGGGGGGGGGGGGGGGGAGGGAGGGAGACAAGGGAGTTGTTTCTATATCGTCCCGTTCGTTTTTTAAATCCTGAATATAGAGTTTTTCTTTTTTTTTGTCAATATTGATACAAATAGATGTGGTTTACGGTACAAACGCGCGAATGTTGGCTGGCCATTAAACGAACATTTCCCTTCGTTATTTTTGGAGCACGTACACGCCTGATTCTCTTGTTTGTTTGTTTGTTTGGATGCTCGCCTGCTTATGAGTTATGACACAGTTCAAACAACTTGTTCGTATAGCATCGATGTATACGTTTTAGATCAAACGTCGAATCATTTTATTCATTAAATTAATCCTTTGGCGTTGGACATTTTGTTTTTGCTGTATTGGTAACTGGTGTTGTCAATTCTTTACGGTAAAATGAATAGTAAATTCACTTGATTCACAGACCTTATCGAATCCTTCTCATTGGAAACAGGTATAATCCCACAGGACCAGCGGTCTGCTGAAATCACATTCACCATGCACACTATACTGTTTGTTTACCGATATGTTTACTTCGTAGTTTACAACATGTAAGCAAACGCTGCTGAAAATACGGTCTGTGATTGTGAATCTCATTGCAAATATCAGGTAATAAATCACCTTGGCAATCATATCCTATAGTTTATTGCCAAAACGAGCTGAACTGTACATGGATTAGAATTATTTGCATTTATGTAAAGTAGGGTTCTGCTTAGCGGTGAGGCTTGCTGCAGATGTGATGGTTGTCTTACGATCTTCCATGAAACATGAATATCTGGTTTAAATCGAAAAGATATTCGGTATATTTGCCATCTTTAAATATTTTTTGTTTAGTGGAAAGTAGGGAAGAAAAATATTGTATGAAATATGTGAAATAAAAATAATTCTATTTACTAGGAAGTTTATTTGAAATATTTATGCAACATGTACTAAATTTTGAATTTCTGTAACTTTTTTATGTATAAAACATTTGTATGTATATTTTTTTATTTTCGGGAAACCCAGACGTTTGTGAAATGTGTTTCTAGTGTTGTCTGAGTTAAACATCGAACTTGTATTAATCTACTATATAAGTGCTGTAGACAAAAACATAATAATATGTATATAGGGATTATGCAACGTATCTGTTATAAAATCTCAACTTCGAGGTGTAAAAATGTGGATTTTTTTATAAAGAGGAATTGCACCCAAGGTTAGCGAAATGGTTAAGATTCTCACAGTCTTCTTGACTATAATTACCATGCACGGCACACTTGAATGCTGCAAGTAATGTCCCCACCCCTCTTGCCACCTCATCGCGGCGAGAAAACTCACAACTCACACTAGCTAGGCAAGAATAAGGTTTTATGTCGTGGAATTTACATAATAAAAGGTATTTCCACAAAATAAGTACGGTAGTTCCATAAAACAGTTGGCGCTCTCCTAGGCGAGTGTTTACCACGTCTAGTTTTATGGCTGGAGTGAATTGCGTCTCTCATTCAGGGATGCACAAAGTGTATTCATCGTATTCTCGCGCCGTTCAGTCAGGGCATAATAATAATTGAAAATGAACCGAAACGCACGTTTTTGGTATTGTGTAAAATTTTACTCAATTCAATCTTATGTCCGTATTTCTATACGCACAGTATTTGAGCTGTACCGGTACGTACAGTGTTTATTTCCAATAATAATAATAATAATTGTATCGAAAATAGTTTTAGAAAACATATACGCTGTCAAAATTGTACATTTCAACATAACTTTGAAATGTTATTTTTAAAAAAAACTATGTCGGGCCTAAACGGAGTCTTTTAAAATTATATCTGCTTGCTAAAAATGGTTCATAACGAATCGAATCAGCAATGGAACAACAGGAAGCAATAATGTTTGATACTCCCGTCTTCCATTCGAATCATAAGTCCAGTGATGAAAACTTGTACCGGATTTTCGTTTTCAAAATCTGGTTACCCTAATTTCATTTTAATTCAATTTTATTGTCATAATAGTTAGTAATCTTATTAACATCTTTTTCATACATGTATATTATGTAAAAGAGAAGAAACTAGAATTTTAACACACTTTACATCAACGTCAGCAAGGCAATGTTACGTTCACATTACATTAAAGTCTTAACAGAAGTTGAAGTGCTGTAAGTGTACACGTACAGCGGTCAACTAAGTTATTAATAATCGTAAGTTATCCAACAGAGATGTGTTTTTTACACACCTGTTGGCTCCACACCCACCGTACACCGTGTTTTCATCCCCCTGGGAGGGGAGGGGGGCGGCCTAGACTTAAGCAATCAGCCAGCTCGCTCACTCGGACTAAAGCCGATTTGTTCAACATCGCTTGATCCGATCACCCGGCTGTCATGGTGGCCAATTAATTTGCCGGCACACTGTGTTCATTTCCCAGTACGGTTGTCACGTGACCCTTCGTGACGTCACCAATGTCGGCTTAACGCGACGGTGTGACGATCTACACCCCCACGCGACTGACTGGGGAGGGGGGGGGGGGGGACCTGGGCGAGCAAGCGTTCTCGTACCCCGACCAAAATACGATTTCTGCTGGGAAACATGCACACTTTAACAGTTTTTAAAATAGTTTTTTTTTTAAACAAAATAACTTAATTATTGAAAAATATTCTCCTAGGGATGACATTTTTGTCTCCTTTAGGCAATTGTAAAGTACTAGAAAGCAGTTTTCACAGACATACATCGTGGTTTTCATAAAGGTAGAATAACAGACTAAATATTATACAAGTAATTTCTTTCGAGTGAAAGCTACAGTGCAACGTATATTTTTGTTTTGTATTAGATGTAATGTGAATATCCATATATTCCAGGGAAACTTGAAACGTACAGCCAATTAGTTAATATATAAATAAATAAGTGAAAGGGTTAACATGAAACAAGTCACATCCCACATGAATAACCTCCATTCACATACTCTTCATATCATGAAGCAATGGAATACAAAAGGGACGAATAATTCCCTTCTGTTTACGCCGTGACGGAACACCCTGATCGTTTTTCGTTTTATTAACATTAATCCGGGCCACGAAAGCCTAGGTGTTTTATTACTTATGAACTTGTCTCATGTGGCGCTTGAAACACGAACAAGTCAGCATGTCAAAGCCACCTTCACACTCAGCTATAGCCGATGCCCGATAAGCGTATGTGTGAGCTTAACAAATGTTAATAATATTCAAAGCTAAGAACAAAATACATTTGGTGGGTTGTGAAGTTGTCCTACTTCCCACCGTTAATACCGACTGATAAGAGGCTGATAACACAGAGGTTTGGTGTGTGTTTTAAGTATTCATACCATTTTACGCATTCGACGTTTTTCAACAAAATAATTCTGCAATACTCTTCTTCGTGCAATGCTTTTCTTCGTGGGCATCGTATTTTGAAATCATAGTTTGAAAAAGTGTTGGTAATATAAAAACAAAATTATAACTAAGTATTGTCCTTTGACAAATCTTGAAATGTTTGTGACAAAAGAAAGGGTATTTTCTTTAAACTGAAACCTTCCTTCGATAAAAGTACCCAATTGTTTGTTTGTTGGTCGCGCAGTTAATGTTGAAAGAAAGATTGACACTGTGAGATTTATAACCTTTGTGTCATAACAGATATGAAACAACCCTCAAGACGATGAAGTCAGAGGAAGAGTATAAAAAGAGTATCCCTTTTCAAGATTGTGTTTTGCCAATCTAATAGTAAAATATCTACTATATGAATCAGTGCCGTCCTAATATATGGAAGCTTGTACTTCATCTATACCTTTCACCCTGACGTCCCTATATTGTGCTTGCTATTCTTATATCAAATTATGGAAGGTATACCATTTAGAGGATACTTTATACTCTTAGTTCTGCAATGGTTTAAATTTGAAAGAAGTGCCTTCATGGTAGGCCCATGTTTCATGTATACCATACCTTGTAACACCAACGTCTCAAATTTGTGATCCTAAATGATGATCATCAACCACACCATGTAAACATGTCATGTAAGGGTTCATGTTATAATATGGAAGCCACTTCATCTGTTACTTGCAACACTGGCGCCCCAATATTGTAGTCAGTAATTACTAACCACACCATGTAAATATGACATGTTCATGGTATAATATGGAAGCCACTTCATCTGCTACTTGCAACACTGGCGCCCCAATATTGTAGTGTAAACATGACATGTTCATGATATAATATGGTAGCTACATCTTCTATTCCTTGCAGCCCTGAAGTCTCATACAGTATTGTATTCAATGATTATCAACCACACCATGTAAACATGACATGTTCATGGTATAATATGGTAGCTACATCTTCTATACCTTTCAGCCCTGAAGTCTCAGAATTGTACTCAATAATCATCAACCACATCATGAAAACACGTTTGTTTCTTCTTGCAGACCTGAACGCCGACTACATGGACGTCCCGTTTGGCCGGGGCGGCCCAGGTACGCCCGGAATGCCCGGCTCGAACAACTCCAGGACTAAGCGCATGCGCACCTCCTTCAAACACCACCAGCTGAGGACCATGAAGTCCTACTTCGCCATCAACCACAATCCTGACGCCAAGGACCTGAAACAGCTCTCCCAGAAGACGGGGCTGCCGAAGAGAGTGCTGCAGGTGGGTGTGGGAGTAGTGATTGATTTGATTGATATTTGGGCTTAACGTCTCATATTTTTGCAACGTGGCTAATCGAGACAATGAGTGGGTGAAATATGAAGATGATGGGGGGTGTTGAGTGTTAAAGGGCCAGTGGGAGGGCGGGGATGAATGGGTGTACTGCTAGGAGGGGGTTGCTACGTGAATGTATTTTGTTCGGCTCTCCAAACATTTGTGCCTCTTATTAGAACGGCATTTGCTATAATTTTGTCAGGTCTTAGTAAATATATAGGCATACCACGGCCTACATATGTAAAGTAACACGTACTCCCAAGTTCAGTGGAGATTATGCAATGCGTCTTTATCGGAGTGATAGGTTATTAATTGTTTAGGAAAGAGGTAGCACAGATAGTTTGTGACGCCAGGACTGATGTATTGAGAAGGGTGGTTCTTCCTGAGGGATGTCGGGGAAATACTTCCTTCAGGAAACTGGATGGGTATCACACGCAGTTAGTTACGACTTTACAAGAACATTTTGAAGAAGGCAGAAGAAATTATCCGGGGCTATCGATGTAGGCAACAAATGCCGCACTTGTCATGTCTGCACTCCATACATGTTGGGCCCAGTCAAAGAATATAGATTACAACCGCGCTTCAAAAAGCCAAACGTTTGTTGACCACTTTGTCTGGACTAGCTTCAACGACACCGCAATAGTTATAAACATGAATAATTAACAAAAGAACAAAGCTTTCTAATTTATGATCATTCCCTGTTCTCTTTCTCAAATTCAATTTATTTATCTTGTATCCATTGTGTCAAGTATTTGTTTGTGATTTTTAAGTCCTCTAAATTGTGTCTCACATAACAGAAGCTGCAGCCACGCCAACGTCAGGTTTACGTGGGTCGTCCAAACACTTGGCAACTGTTCCCGCCCGATGCGCCTCATTATTATAGAAGAATTTCGCGTAGAGAGAACGAACTCTTCCGACTGGTTAATATTTAACTTAGGTGTGTAATTTCTTTAGATGGACCAGTGCTGTTTTATTATTCATTATACCTACAACAGCAAGACGGCCATTAAATTATTTCAGTTCGTTGGGCCGATAGACGGGTTTTTCTCCTTCGCCGTGTATTGCCATCGTATACGAACGAGAAGAAAGAAGAGGGTGATTTTCTATCTAAGTAAACTTCTTCCCCCAACGCACCAAGTCAGTGTTTATCTTACAGGCGGATTTGTATTCTGAATTTGCTCAAGTAGTAACGAAAACTCACCCTATCTACTTTTGTGAAAAAAACTTGTAAAGGTCGGGTAATGCTGACGTTTTCAAGTGCAAGGATTATCATGTTTTCTCAAACGGGAACCGTCTTGTCGATAGTACCCGTATTTTCGTGCTCGCTTATTAGGGCGCGACAGCGGCCTTATAAGTTTGCCCCAGATTTATGTATGTATGTATGTATCCGTTCGCATTTCACGCGCGACAAGAAAGATGTATTTATTTGAAGTAGAAGATATTAACGAATATAAATGAAACTTGTCAATAATGATCTCAGTAGAATGACGTATGTGTTTTGTAAATCTCAATATTTTGAGCCGGGCGTAAGTACCACTAAGTGCGAGTTTTGTAAGACAACAAAATTTGTTACTTTGCACATCGCTACGGTTTTTTAAAAAATGTCTGCTATCAATTTTGCGTTATCATTATGAAACTCAAACTTGACCTGTAGTAATCCTTTGACTTTAGAATGGCGTAACATTTACATTTCTGACATTTGTATTTGAGACGCTACGTGTTACAGAAAATTCATTCAATTTTTAATTGTGTTTTTGGTTTTACACTTTATGGCCAATCTGAAGTAATGTTTATGCATTGTTACGAAAAATACGCATTCATGTTGTAAATCCAGTCGTATGTGATAGAAAAAACAAAATAATACATAAAATATTATCCAGGGGTGACTAAACAGGTCAAGTTTTGGCCCGCATTTTGGGCTCGGTAAGATAAATGAATTTATTTCTGGTTGAAGATAGCAACACATATTACTGATTTTTTGCATGGCATTTGTCACTAAAGGAATTTAATAGTATGTAAATTAGCAATGCTATTGGTTCAAGGATAGATGAATAATTCTAGTTTGAACGATCCACAGCTCAGGCTCGCGCTATAAAGAACGACAAGTGGAATGCTCGTGTTTACGTGTGCGTGGACAAAATGTGGAATGACTGTTGTAGTACACTTACGCAAATGAGTCTTCCATTGTTAGATGCCCAATTACTATTATGGCAATGCAAAAACCGAGGATTTGTCCGGTGATACAAAAAGCAGTCTGGCCCAGATCGTATGTCGCCATGCTTCAAAGCCGGATTATATGTTAAGTCACTCAACGATACTACCCTTGCAAAATGCATATGGCTGTTATTGAAATAAAACCGTGAAAGTTGTAATACGGAAAACAATAAAACATGATATTAATATTACACAGATATGTATTTATTTGGTGTAGGCCTACACTGTAAAGTGTAGGCCTATATTACATACTAAGATTTTATGAAGTGTGTACAGTGTATCATTTTTTCTTTCTAATATTTGCGGTATGTACCCGATAGCGCAATTAGCAAGAGATTTGTATGTACGGCCGGAGTTAGAGCAGTTGCAACTTTGTAGTATACTTTCGTATGACACGACAGCGATTATCAAATTGGTTGTATTACTTTGAATATATTTATTCGTATGTATCACTGATTAATATTCGCAAGAAACCATGCACGTACCTCTCGTAACCAGATCATCAAACGACTTGATGATAGTAGAACCTTTATTAACAGTATCGGTCTCTACAGCCAAAGCTCTTGCCATTCGACACAGAACAATAACAAAACATTTATTAAAAACAAAAATTGAAATTGAAGCAATTAACACTTAATGTATGTTTTAAAAAAGCTAATAAGAAAGTGATGCCTAAAAATAGAAATAGATGAACGTAAAATGCATAAAAAATATCTTCGGTGAAGCTTGCACTCAGCTTGAATAATTTTCGAAACGTCTCGAAAAACAAGGTTCTTGTTCACCTATCAACTATCATAAGACCTATTACTCTGATATCTGTAAGATTGTAATAGGTCGTATAGTAGGAAATAGTCGAGTTATAGGTATGCTTCTTCATACGGTCCACTTTCTCCGCTTGTTCCATGTGATCCTCAAACCGGACAGTTGGATATAAAATAAACCCTTCCGACTTCCCCCTGTATGTATTTAATTAATTGAAGTTAATTGATATGTTGTGTGACGAAACGTCAGTAAACTGTGGCTTCACTGTAAAAGCACGCTGCCAGCTTATTGGTTAATGGCATCATGTTTAGTAGCAAGTGAATTATGAGGGTCTGTTTCATATCGGGGTCAGACACAGGAGGCGAAGAGGGAGGGGGAATCTTACCATGTGTTTATACAAAAAACGGAACATGCACCTAAATTATCGTATAGCTCGCAGTTTTGACTGTGTCGCCGTGATAGAATTCATTTTGCCTATCTGGACACTGTTCGTCACTATGTTCTAATGCCACAACAGTATGTAGAAACATTATCAGATTATAAATTTCAGCCCTTACATGACATGCATAAAGAAATTAATATATTCATATAGTAGAAATAGCATTCATTCTCCTTTTTGCAAGTCCAATTTAAAGGTAAAAAATCATAATCCTAATGATGTCGGGATTGTTTTATGGGAGTTGTGTCTCAGGATTCTAATTATTTTATTTTTAATATTATTGGTTCACCAATAATAATTATTATTTTCATAATTTTGGTATGTAGTACGTGTCTTGCCCAAAAGTCAAAGTATCAAAGCATTACGTTTTACTGAATTCAAATTGTTTTATCGCACTTAGAACAATATCTACGAAATCTGTTATATTTATTGTTTCATGAAGTTTATGATCATTGTGCAATATGACAGTGGCGTATCCAGGAATTGGGAAAGGGGGGGGGTTTCAACCCATATAGAGAGTGGATGCCGAAACATAATTGGGGTTCCGGGGGGCTTGCCCCCCGAAAAAAATCTCGTCAAGGTCATTTTAGTGCAAATCTGTGCGTTTTACAGCGGCCAACTGAAACAAGATTACTTAGTTTCTGGCAACACATTTTTTCCTTAGCACCGCTAATAAAAGGAACCTCAATCAATAATTTGCATATTTTTCGTATTGCTTTTGCTTTTAATCACAACAATATACAATAATTATAAAGTAAACCATCTAACTGTTTATTGAATTACTGTCTATTGATACTGTCTATTGAAATACTGTCTACTGAAATGAAATGTAAACGGTCATTTTCCATGTTTCCTTTGCAAAAGGGGGGGGTTTTGTCCCCCCCTCCCCCCCCGTGAATACGCCACTGCAATATGATATGTATTGTATGATTTTTTTGATGCACTCGTTAGGCCTACCGATTTCTATGTTTCCTGGTATATCGTTTACGGATTATTGCCATGTCCTAATTTCCCCCATTTGTGTGGAATTTCTTGTGCTGTGAAAACAGATGCCTTGTGGTCCGCGTAATGGTTTGGTCATGCTATAATCGGTGGGGCTGACTGTAAGGATCAAATTTCATCTGGAAAGTGTCACAGAATTTGTGCCTGGCCGTGGCCGTTATGGTTTCCGATATTTATGTGGCGTGAGGGGGGTTGTTTCTTAAAATCAGTATGAGAACAAAATCCGTCCACATATGCAGTAGTCTTCACAGCGAGTGCATGGGTGCGTGTTGACTTGTCCATGTGATTTGTATAATCGACGATCTATGAGTGTGCTATCAACATTAATGAAGTGATTATTGGATATTGCGTTTAAGGTGTTCACTTCACCCTTGTGTGTGTTATATTTATTTGTCTTTGTTTGTGCACGTTGTATGAACACATGTGTAGGCCGTGTGATCGTACTTGTGCGACGCTACGTGTTACAGAAAATTCATACAATTTTAGAGTGTGTTTTTGGTTTTACACTTTATGGCCAATCTGAAGTAATGTTTATGCATTGTTACGAAAAATACACATTCATATTGTAAATCCAGTCGTGTGTGATAGAAAAAACTAAATAATACGTACAATTATTATTCAGGGGTGACTAAACGGGGTTTAAAAAAATTGTTTGTTTTTTTTTTGATCGCGATAGCGGTCGAACGAAAAGTCCGATCAATTTGAAATTTGGACCATCTACAAGCCTCGATGTGGATTTAACGTCATTAGTTTTGTGGACAAATCTGTTGAAAAGTTACAAAGTTACAATTTAATTATTACAAAGTTATTCCCAAACACAATGGCGGCAAAATGTGAGATAGCCATTTTTTAGTAAATTTCTAGCTGGTCACGAATATACAAATTTCAACGCGATCCGATGAGAATTGTAGGTACAAATTACAATTTTGTATTGCTGAATTGTAGTGAAGTAACTATGACAACGAAACATCCAAGCTATAATTTATATGGACAATCGATCTTTTATTGAACAATGGCAGGAAGTGTAATAACTATAACAGTAAAAACTCAAATCTTTCCACATTTTTGTCACTTTCATTGAACAATGACGATGGCTTTGAGAACTTTTCGCCAGAAAGTTCGTGGACATATGGACGCGCTCGTTTATCAACGCGTCAAACAGAGCGTTTTCCTAGTGTGAGTAGTCCATAAGTGCAGTATGTAGTTGAGACAGGGACTTACAAAGCCTGTCTGGAGGACTGGAGTTATAAGTAGTTCGGTAAATGAAATGGTGTACAATTCAATTTTATCCTTACATTTTGTCAATATGCGTAAACATTTATAATGATTATCTTATCACACTTTTTAGTTTTTATTATTGGTTAAATGGCAATTTAAAATCATAGCAGAAGACCGTTTTAATATTTTAAAATATGATTCATTTTTAAGAAATGATGGGTCCTATTTACGTTTGGGGAAAATGAGCTTCTATTGTTATATACGTTCCAATTCCATTATATATATTTTTTTTAAATTGATCGCGCCCTACAGTAAATGGCATAAGTCCATTTACAGATAAAATCATAATCCTAATGTTGTCGATATAGTGTTGTAAGAGTTGTGTATCACGATTTAAATTAATGTAATCGAATCATCGTATCAGCAGATTATTTTTAATCTCGTGGATGTTCTTTTAGAGCTAATATTACATCACCCTGGTATCTCGGAGGGCGAAATGTGTTTCTTTCAACTATTAATTTTTTAAAATATTTATTTACTTCACGTCGTTTTATAAATTATAACAAGTGACACTGTCAGTATTTGATTAGTTTGTAACATATGCCCCGGAAATGACTGGCGAGGGAACAAGGTCGCGCCAGCGACCTTGTATTAATCTGGTGTTCGTTCCTTCCAATCTGGGATTACATTTCTTGTGTTAAATATTAATTAATTTTGAATTAAATCAGCAATATAACAGAAGAAGTGACGGTTTATATTTGTGCTAACTACGATTTCTGCTCGATGTATTGACTAGTGAAATGGGACCTGGGCTTGCTGTTATACCTAATTACCTTTGGATGATATTCGGTAATATGATTAAAGATTCTGAGTAAGAATAGTTATTATATCAGCAAACGTATAGTGGTTTGGATCCTTTAGGCGTTTTTCCTTGGTCGTATAATATTATTATTATTATCGATGACAAAATATGAGACCATAATAAAGTCACAATATAATCAGAAAATATAGCTAATATAAATATTACATACAAATGAGTTACGACTGCAAATGCGCCTTGACATCATGCACCATAATTGTGTTGTTAACATCATGCAAACTAGATATTTTTTACTGCCAAGCTCCAAGTATAGTGTTTTTCCATTACGTTTCTTGAAACGTTTTTCTAACACTTTTCATTTGAATTACTTAACCCACATCCTACTCCATTCGCAAGTAAGTAAAGACTGTTCGTCCTTTACACGAAGCCTTCGCACATTGTAAAGAAAGTTACAAATAGTTAATAAAACCACTTAGCGTGTCACCTGATAGTTGTGTTAAGAAACCTCTTAATAGTTATGAAATACGTTTGTATTTTATGGGTCTTATATTTACACAGGGGTGTAAAAAAAAAACTGGTTTGATTTACGAGCTATGCAAATCGGTATCTCATAGAGAAGATAACAGAGCGATAACTAAGGTATGACGGCATGTATGTATAAATCTATTCCTTTTAATTCGTATCTACACGATTTGTGTGTACTCTCGTTTCTGTGGAGATGGTGCTTTTGTGCAGTGCACAGCTATCTATAGTTCGTCTCTATCCAAGATGCACGCCGGTAAAGAGGACTCCTCAAAGGGCGGCTTATTTCCTGCTCACTGTGCAAGGTTGTAAACGTCAAGCTTGTCACCAGGAAGGATGCACAGTTTTTTTTTAAAAAGTGACCACCAATAATATCTATTCAAATAAGAAAAACACCCACTTAACAATAGGAAGACGGGAGCTCAGGATTATGTCCCTTTTCAAAGGGTCGACCATAATTATCTCTTGCTTCGACGGTCCATGTGGTTTGGAGCTTTCTTTACTATGTTAGAAGCTAAGTGGTTCGCCAAATAAAGGGGATGATTGACAGCATAAGTCTCCAACGATAAGAAACAGTTCCTTTTAGTTCTCATTTTGCCGGCGTGTATCTTGAATCGGGACAGACTGTAGCTAGCGTATTTGTTCAATGACAATTCTGCAGTGGCTTTCGATACAGCCTGGCATTTAATTCACTGCTACAGCCATGAAAGAAAATGTACCTTCTTCTCTTGCATTTTCCAATAGATTCATATGTAAGTATTCTTATTATAGAGTTTAGTTTCCAGTTAATAAGAATTGTTGCTTAGCCTTAAACAGTGATGACAGCAGTATTAGCAGGTCTTCTAGTTCCTTTTTGTCTTACGATATAGCTACAATTTTACGTTACGTTTGTCTATTTTATATTAAATCAAAAACAAAAATGCTAATGCATATTTTACAGATCTAATTGGGATATTTCGCCTGCGGAGCTAGACAGGAAGTTGCTAAAGCCTAATTGTGCTATAGTTATTGTTATTGTTCGATTGCTGCACGTATCCTGTGCTCGACTGCGCTAAACGTAATTACTTCCCTGCAAATAAATAGTAAATCGAATGCAACGTACTGCCCGAATCACGGACCTATTCTCGCACAATAACCTTGGGTGATTGTACTAGAATGACTTACCTATAACACCTCATCATAACATTTGGTGGCTCGTTCTCTGTCATACTCTTGTTTGCTTAGAAATGTTTCACTGACGAAAACAACCACCGACAAGACAAGTTAACCGACTGTTAATTTTCTGTATAAACTATTAAGTTGTAGATATTGATCAGTTGGACACGATTGCGTTGTTTGTATTCTATATCAAGCAAACGCATGAAAAAAATTAAATATACATACGAAACATAATATAATAATTTGTTGTTGTTCTTTGCCACTTGATATACCTATTTGAGCAATTCAGTTGCAATATTGCACTCTCGAGTGTAGAGAGAACAAAAAAGGTGCAGATCAAATATTTATGTGGGATTCATCATTCATCGGTTATACAGATAGAACGTTTGCCACACTTCTTTGTTTGTTTGTCATTTACGTGCAACGGTGTATAACGCTGTTCTGTAAAAAAAAAAAGGTTCGCATAGCTAAAACTCATATTAATATCTGTGGAAATATAATTATTTTAACTATGCACATGGAGGATAATATGAAAGATGTCCGTGCTAGTCTGACGAAAGGATGTAATAGTTTCCACTGCTAAACTACCAAAAACTACTTAACTAGTAAAAACTTTTTGAAAGGTGGTCTATTTCCACTACAGTAAAGTTTATAAATGTAAATTAAAAACAAAATTAAAACACACTCCTACATTTCATCGTG